>RJWM01001942.1:0-139153 GCA_004363535.1 Dasyprocta punctata | reverse complement strand
TGAAGAAAGAATTAAGATTTTGTCCATGTAGATGGAATTGAGAAAAACATTGACCAGAGTTGAGTGCAGATTTGACACTGTCACTCTGCAATGCATTCAAGGTGGGATCAATGACTCTTGTCACTGAGCTGCCACTAGAAGGCAGAAAACCAGTTCAGAGGGAGGCCTGTGTCATCGTGGGAAAAGCAAATGGCATGATTTCTCCAGGGTTTGTGAATTTGCTTTCCTGAAATATACTTTCTCTCATGGTCCTCAGGCCTCTAAATCTGCCTTAAGGAAAAATGCTTGAATTCGGGAACCAGGTGGCCACTGCTCTCCCGCCTCCCAGTCCACAAATGGCACCGACCCACAGAAAAAGGCCTGGGCCTGGCTGCTCCCAGGCCTAGCTGTTCCCAGTCTGGTGGCAGCCTGCACATGGTGCTGGTTCCCAGACTGGGCTTGTTCGCTTGTTCCACATTCGTGGACTGTGGGGAGAGAGAGCAGTGGCCACCCGGCAAGCAAGCCCAGTCTGGGGTCCAGCACCATGTACAGGTTGCTGGTAGACTGGGAGCAGCCAGACCCCAGCCCTTTCTGGTACTTGGACTGGCAAACAAGAAGTACAAACTCTCCCCTCCCAACCATAAGTGACTGGCTTACCTGGAGAAACACAGGCTGTGATGATAGCTATGGAGGTGAAATGCAATCGGATGCCTGTGGTGCTTTGGTGTTTCACTAACACTGTAGGTCTAGGGCCAGTGGTGTGATCGTAGGTTCAGAGGATATCGCTAAGCAGTGTGTCATCTTGTGGGGGGTCTCCTTCTGAGGGTTGCAGCCATAACTGATTCCCTATGGTCTTGTTTTGAAGTTCTATCGTTTCCATTGTTTTGTTGGGTTGGGTTTTATTCTTTTGTTTTGTTTGATTATGTCAAATCTGATGGTAGGAGAAGCTATTTCAAGGATAGCAAGATACATTGTGGTGGCAATTTTGGATTTACTGTTGGCTCGTTGTGAGGTCCTTTATTGCATTCATTGTTTTGTTTTTGCTGTTTCTATTCTATTCTGTTCTGTTTGATTTTTGCTATGTTTGAAGTTATCTGCAGCTGTTTTGAAGACATCAAGGGGCATTGTGGTAACTACTGTTGACTGTGTGATGTTTTGAAGTCCTGTATTTCTCACAATGGTTTGTTTCGGTTGGTTTTGTTCTGTTTTGTCCTCTTTAAAATAAAATAAAAAAATATAATTTCCCTTAGAGCAAGACCCACGAAACACAAATGGCTAACGTGCAGCTAGAGACAGGATGTACCTACCATCCACTTCTCCCACTAATAAGCACAATACAGAGAGTGTTCCAAGTGCACGGTGTTCATGGTGGGGCTCTGGCCCTTGAAGCGAGGAAGGATAAAGTGTGGGGAGCAGCTGAAGCTGGAGATCTATCACAGGTGTGGGCCGGAGCAAGGCCAGTCTCAAGAACACACAGTGCCTGAGGCAAGCCACATGAATAAGCCACTCCTAAAGAACACTGGGCACCCAAGGCGAGCCACATGGATGAGCTGTTGGGGTGGGGTTTCACATGACATTCAGCCTCCCCAGGGAATAAATAAAGGCGCTGCAGCTGCTGGGGCTCTGCTTCTTCTCCTCCCTCCCTCTCCTCCTCTTCCTCCCCGTTCCTTCCTGCCATCAGGACAGCAGGCTCCATCAGTTTTTTCTGTATTCTTCCTCCTGTCCCTTTTCCTCCACTCTCTCACTGTCCTCACCCTGGAAACTTCGAGAGCTGCGTTGAATAAGGCAGTAAAGCAGACAATGGATTGCAGACCACTGAGCAGAGACCCGGATAGACACAGCAAAGCAGAGTTCCCACAAAATATAAACTAAAGCACATTGGTCTGACCACCCGTGATCAGAACTGAATCATTCAATTCCTGACATAACTCCACCTCTTAGACACGGGATTTTCTTACTTGTTTGCTTTTAGAAAGCAAAAGAACAACTTGCTGGATCTAGGAAGTAAGGACAACCAACCAAGCAGCCAGTTATGCCTAGCTGCCATCTATCCTCAGAATTCCAGAATGAGAAATAGATTTACTTAGTTTTTTAAAAATATTATCCACATGGACATACTCTTCCATAAATTTCAGATTTTTAGCTTCAGAAAATGACTTGCTTGAACATCTTCCCTAAAAATCAACCTTTTGTTATTCTTTTTCCCTCTGCTAGTTCTGATGATACAAAGCTCTACAGACACAATTAATGAATAGGAAAAAATATCTATTGGCAAAATTTAGCATCTCTCCTTTCTTGAGTACAGATATATAACTTTAAACCCATGTACTATATATAGATCCTAAGCTTTGTGCCGGACAATTGATCATGAAAGTCCACATACCAAAGACAGTCACTATGACTAAGGAGGGAAACGCCCTCTCTTAGTTCCTGGACCTTGTAACTTTTTCTGTTTGTGGCTCAGACATTCAAACCTCACTGCAAGTTCTTGGGCGGCCATCAGTGTCACACGGGATGCACAGTTCTGCACTCCCCAGCAAGTCAGGGTAGATATATCAGTGTGGGTTCACTCAATTCCCTCAGGAGGGATTTGACAGAGACCACACTGTCATTTTTGGAGGAAGAAATACAAACAGAGAAGGGAGATCTCCGATCTACTTCGATTTCTCTCTGCCACTGATGCTTTTTTTCATGACTTGGAGGAATAAAGATAAATAAGAAGGATGGAAATTGTACACATTCCCTAAACTATGAACTAACATTTTATAATGGGTACTTTAAAATTGTTCTCTTTTTAATTTTTATTCTAGCACAACCATGAGACAACATGTCTGCTACAGTATCATTCCTACTCCAGCCAATTCCAATTCTCCTGTTCCCAAAATATAAACTAAAGCATATGGGTTTGACCAACAGTGATCAGAACTGAATCATTCAATTCCAGTTTTTTTCAATTAATCTTTTCTTTGGGTAACAAGTGCAAAAGGCAGCAGCTAAAAATTTACAGATATAGTAAATATGCAAATAGTAAGGAGGTATATGGAAGAGTATATTATCATCCATTCTAAACATTTTAACTGAAAGTGGTTGAAGAGAATTGAGGAAAAAGCAGAGTATTACGGGGTGAAAACAAAGGAACAACTCCTTCAGATGAGAAAGAAAGAGGAGGCTGGTGCTTGGGACCGATCTTGGTCAGGACGGAGCCCACAGTGAGGACACAGCTGACCAAGACTTGGAAGATACTGCCGCAGCCCTGCCCTGCGACCCACTGTCTTGAGTAGCAGAGATTATCATGTAGGAAGTAAGACTTCCATGGACTGTGGTATTGGTGCCTTTCATACAGCACTTTGTGACTCTGAAATTGTATTAGTTCCAACACTTTACTTAAAGCATAAATTAGTAACATTTTTTAAAAGGAAATAGGAAACATATTTGCTGAATTCCTACAGTGTGTCAAGCATGGTTTTAAGCAATGTGCACATCCTATCTCACACAGCCCCACGGCCCTAGGAAGGAAGTATCTTCCTATTTTTAGGGTGAAGAAATAACTCACAATGACTTACCCACTACTCACAGATCTATGCAACAAAGCTTGGAGATTTCGTTCCAAAGCTCATTGCTCTTCTATCACAAGACATCACTGTGAAAAGCCCACCATATAGAATGCCAGCCATGAAATCAGGGGTATTTTAAGGAATACACTGTTAATTCTAGAGAGGTTCATGACCTACCTGAAACTAAAAAGAAATTTGGATGGTTGTGTGATTTTCTCCAAAGGGACCATGTACCATTTTCACCACATTCTCAGAAGTAAACCCATAACACTGCACTTACTGTATTCAGAAAATAATGGCCATTTCCCTTTCATTTCCATGATACGGCACCCTGAGCTTATGCCCAACGTGCTCCGTTCTCTACACTGATTGGAACAAGGGTGGAAACTTTAGAAAGAAGCAGGGGGTTAAATAATAATCATATATACAAAATCCATTTAGCTATGTGTGCAATTTGGCGGCTATCCACATAATTTCTGGTTATCAGCGCACTCCAGGGGCTATTGTAGGCTCATTAAAATAATTTTAGACTGGAAGGTCCACGGAGATTGTGCAGTCCTGTCCCCTCAGCTCACAGATGACAAAGCCAAGGCCCAAAGGGCCACTGTGACTCATACATTGTCACACAACCTCTCACTGGCTTAATAATGAATTTAATATTTGCTCAGCCATCGGTCAGTTTTGGCTCTCATCTGTACCTCCATGGTCAGTCAGTGGGAAGAGAAAACATTGAGCTGATGCTCAGACTGACCCTCCCAGTTCTCATATTGATCGAGCAGAACCAATCCCATTTAGATTTGAGCTCTAATCAGATTAGCCGAGGTGGCACCACAGTAGTCTGGCACCAGAGTGGTCAATAGCTGATGTCAGGAAGCGCTGACACGACGCTGAGAATTCTTGTATTCTGAATCAGCAAACCAGAAAAAAAGGAGATGCCCTGCTCAAATGTAGCTTAATGAGGCAGACTTTGCCAATTTTGCTAATATCAGCTAGGTCCTAAGGGTAAAATCAGTAATTTAATTAGTCTCCTGCAAATGAAAACATTCCATCCACACCACTATTTGAAAGCATTATAATTCTATTGGTTTCCACTTTGATGAAAATGCAAAACGAAATTTTTAGAAGTATTTTTTTAAAAATCATTATATTTTATATAAGGTGAAAGAGCTATGCATTTTTAGATTAAATTATAAAATTTTTTCTTAGTATATTTTGATGCATACTCCTGGTCATTTGACATGATCCTAAAGTCACTGAAATAAACAAAAATTTTTAAATAAAAACATTGCAGGGAGTTTCATTTAAACTGAGGTAGGTATGCAGGAGGTAGCAATGTACAGCAGAGACAGCTCTGGAATAGGGTCCAAAAAATTCTACCCAAAATGGTCTTGGGGAAATCAGCCTCTCAGGGAGTTTTCTTTCCACAGTGTTGATGTGTGTCTGTAAAGGCTTGCTCCAGTCCTAATATTTTAAGTTTATGATTGTATAACATTTTTATTCCTAGATATGAATCAGGTAGTTTGTGCTCATTACATAAGGAAAAAAAAAGTTAGCCATCTAAGTTACAAGCTAGAGTACCAAGAAAGATTGTAAAGAATTAACAGTGACCACAATAAGAAAGAAAGGACTTAAGAAAGTGAAATGATTATATTTTGATTGAGATTCTATAAATTTAAAGAAAACGCTGCAAGTAGACCTACCATAATAGTTTATCATAGAATCTTGGAATTAGAAATTCTTAGAGGCTATAACTAAACACTACATATGGTAAACATTTCCTTTGAAATACCACAAATCCAAAATATTCATCTGTTATTTGAATATTTCTATTAACTAATGGCTCTAGAAAGTCCACCTGGACAATTCTGAGTGTTAGAGTTCTTCACAGCAATTACTACCTGGCTGGCAGCTACTCCACCTCATCTGTCCTGCTCAGGTCTGGCATGCATCGCTTCGCAGCTGGTGGCAAGGCCAGGCTGCCCTGCCACCCCATCCCCCCGTGCCCTGCCTGCTTGTTCTCCTCCCTCTTCTCACGAGTCCCTGATACTTCCTATTGAAATGAATCAACAAACCAGTAAGGAATTCTAGAAGATCCATAAAACAATCTTAAAAACTATCCCAGCCCTGGATGCGCAGATAATTTAAATTATAAATATACCTTGAGAATTGGGGAGGGATAATTTTAGCATATAATATAAAATAAATATGTATGTTTCACGAGCCAAATATGATTTCAAATTAAAGCAACCTCTAGTCTACTTACAGTTGGTTCGTTAATTTTTTGCCTACAGTTGTATCCCAATTTTCTCTCCAACTTCACTAAATTTTGCCTTATCATTGTCTGTGGGTATTCCTAACTCGTAGATGATTGATCATAGCTAATGTGTGCATTCATTTTCTCCAGTTTTTCTTGCTGAGAGGAATCATTCTCTCCCTCCTTTCCCTCCTTTCTCCCATTTCCTGCTTGTTTGTTATATTGTGTTTTGTTTTTAGTTTTTGAAACATTTTTTCTCTATGTAGTCCAGATTGACCTTGAACTCACAATCCTCCTACCTCAGCCCCCCTTGCGCTGGAATTGCAGGCCTGTGCCACCACCCCTGGCACTCTCCTTGTCATTAGAAGAAAATGAATCCTGTACTCTCCACTCTTTATGTTATTCCTTTCTGCAGGAAGACACTGATTTATTAATTTCTCACTTCTACTCTCAAATCTTTCAGTGCTCCAGACGGCCTATAAATATGTAATCAATATATTTAAAAAGTGAAAAACTGGTAGTGTGTTGGATGGATAACAGGTGCCATAGGTGAGTCACTGAATCAACCACATCCTAATGTTATACTTTTTTGAAGATTTTTTTTCTTTAATTTTTGGCCAAACTTATCATAGGTTCTTCAACATCTGTCTGCTAAATCCTATATCTAGGTCATCTAGAGGTCAGTTTCTACTGACTTGTTTTCATATTCTCTTCAGTGCACAGTAATTCTAAACTGAACACTGGATTTGGTAGCTGGTACACATCCTGGGATCTGTTGTACCCCTTTGAGGAGTGTTGCTTTTATTTTAGTAGGCAGCTAGCTGTTAGTTGTCACTTTGACATTGTGTGGAACAGACATAAGCAGGGATCACAGGTATTTCTCAACTTCCCTAACTGGAGAGACATAACTTTGAAACACTATCTTCTGGGAAACTTGTCAATCCTGACTTAGAGCTTTGTGGAGTAATGTATGTATGGTCCCAAATCCAAGGAAACCACATTCCTAGTATTACATTAGATCCTGGAAATAATAACAAGGTATAAATAATGTGCTCAATTGGCTAGAATGGGGCATCAAAGTTTTCTGACACTGCCGTTCAATTCTTAACCCCATAATAGTCACTTTATACTTAGGGCTCAGGGGATTTCTCCTTGAACACATTTGTCAGTAACAGAGTCACACAGACTCGCCATGGAGACCTCGGGACTTGCTCTATAGACACTCTCCTAGCTTGCTCTGCATGTAAGGTATGTGGTCAATGAGGTGACACAGCAAGGTATAGCAATACAAATGGGGAGAAAGATCCAGGAAACACCAAGAACAAATTCCTTAAAGTGTAAAACACCTTGTGAATTTGAGGACTTACGATGTGGCAAGTGTGCGACTACACTGAAAGAGAACAGCAGAAGATGCATTCAGTCATACGGGAGTGGGGATAGGGGGAGACAGTGGCCTTGCAGACCTCAGCACGGAAGGATTTAACTCTTCTCTGAGGAAGACGGCCAGTCGCTGGAGGATTTTGATGAGTACCCTAATTACATTTAAAGTAACATTTTGGCTGCTGTGTCAAAAACTAAGTCTAGGGGAGCAAGGAGGGAGGAAAGAAAATAGTAATATACTGAAATAATGCAGTCAAGAGATTGCTGTGACAAGGATAAAGGTGACAATGCCAGGGAGAGTGGGGAGCTGCAAAAGCATTTGGCAGATGCAACCACAAGTAACCCTGATGGGTTAAAGGTGGAGCATGAGGGAAAGACCTTCCCTGAGCAGTTGGAAAGGATTACATTACCACCTACTCCGACAGGACAAAGTGCTGGAAAAGAATTAACTGGAAAATCGGAATTGGTTTTTGGTCTTTAAATCTGAGATGCTTATTAGAACCTACATGATAAAATCTGTTGCATCTGGGTCTCTAGAGTGAGATCCAGTTGAAAATTCACAGCCTAGTGAGGGTATTTAAAGCTACAAGACTTGATTAAATCATCCAAAGAATGATAAAAGAGAAGACATCAAGTGTCTGAACTTTATGACAGCCCAAATTAAGTGGTTATTAAGGATTGGGGAGCAATACCTAAGATAGTGAGAAATAGACACCAGTGAAAAAGGCAGAAAATGTGAAGGATGCTCTCCTGATAGCCAAGTGCAAACTGAAAATGTTTCAAGAAAAATAGAGTAATTAACTGTGTCAAATGCTAATAGATCAGGTTGGATGGGGAATGAGAACTGAGTGTTACTCCGTGTAACACAGCATCACTGGTGACTCCGAAAAGCCACGTCGGCAGAGGGTAGGGGGGTGCTATGGCTGAAGAGCGAGAGATGAGGAACTAGGGACAGAATCCTGATGACTGTTAAAGAGATTTTCTACTACAAGAAAGCAGTAGAAACTAGGTTATAGCTAGAGGGAATATTAGGGAAAAGGAAAAAAAAAGAATAAAGATGTAAGAAAAAAAGTTTACATGCTGTGAGAATTATTGAAAAAGCACATTTTATGATGCAAGATACAGAGAACAGGTGAAGTCGTTATTAGAGGTGTTATGATTTATATCTAGATGTCATGTGCCCATAGATGGGGCTCTGGGGAGGGGGCTGGATCACGGGTGTGTGATACAGATTGATTCACTAATGGGTTTATCATAGTTCTGGATGCAGGTGATGGATTTATGGAAGATAGAAGACCCACTCTGAGTGGGAGTAGCTCCAATCAATAGGATTATAGCCTGAATGGAACAGGAAGGAAAGGAAGGAAGGCTCCTGCCTCCTGCCCACCACTCTACGAACTGCTTCCCCTCTGTCACCCTCCTTGGGTCCAGCTGATTATGGACTGAAACCTCAACAAACTGTGATCTAAAATAAAACTTTCCTCCTTTAACTTGTGGGCATCATATATTTTGTCCTAACATGAGAAAGTGCAAAGTAATGGGGTCTGAAGAGCACTGGGGGTCCCCAGATAGGAATACACGGAGCTCCCACAGAGCAGTGTGGGGAGATGGAATGTGGGTGTAAAGGCTGGGCAGTCAGGAGACTCTGGAAGTTCTCTTCTGATCCCTTTTACTTTTAATCAAATAGAAAGCAAGGTGATCCTGAGAGTGGGGGTGAGGAAATGTAGAGATGGGAGAAGAGAGGGTGTAATGCAGACTTTTAGCTGCTCTAAGGGCTTCCCGAGGTTAGAGATCTATTATGACTTGTGTCTAGAGGTCCCTCCAAAGCCTCATCTGGTTATAGGTGGGGCCTTTTCTTTCCTCCTTTAACTTTGGGTACTGGGTATGTGGTCTTAGCAACAAGAAAAGAAACTAAGAAAAGATCATAAATGGAAAGTGAGATGAGTCTGTGTGGTTGTGCAAGTAGAAGGGAGCAGACTGAGTTGGACCAGGGTAGGACTGATGGAGATGGGGTTACAGGCAAGGCGGTAACCTCAGCGAAGGTTCACACATCTACACTGGTGGTGGGGAAGGAGAGACTGGGGAAGACAGAGAGAGGAACAGTGAGAAGGTAGAAGGAGCAGTGGATTGTAGATCCCTATGAATTTCTGGGGTTGAAGTAGTGAAGGAAATGAGAGGGAAAGAGCGATAGTGAGGGGTGCAATCAATATGTGAACTTGGGATTAGAGAGAGGATGCAGCTAATGGTAATAATAAGGTTTATGCTAGGCCTTTTAAGAATGGCTGAGGCAAGGTGAAGGAAAGGGTCAGCTCAAACACTTTTTTCCTCAGAGGCATTCCGTGATTTCATCTTTCTTCCCTTTTTTCTAAGCCTAAGTAGCTTCTCTGTAGCTGTTTATGACTCAGTATTCTACTTTGTATTTATCGTTCTTGAGGTGCGTTTTCCCTCGTAGTCTGGAAAACGGTCAGAATCATCTCTGTGCTCCTTAGCCTCTACTAGTTCACGGACCACACAACTGAACATAACAAGAGCATAGCATAGGCTTATTAAGTCAGGAAACAGACATGATTGTGTAAACAGATAAGGATAACAGCAGTGTAGCTAACAGCGTCCTTTGTGCTGAGGATTCTTCCGAGTACTTCATTGTCCTGTTATAAGCCACACCAGCACCCTTGCTCTCACAGCTATCTTATGCGTACACTGCACAGAGCGCGGTCTCAGTGAGTCGTTCGGAAAACTCAGTGCGTGCGTTTGTGAGCACACAACGAGGTAGCAGCTCCTCAGTGAAGCAGGTTAGGGCTGTGTTACAGCCTGGGACAAGGATAGCAAACGACTTCTGTAAAAGACAATGCAGCAAATGTTTCAGAGCTTTTAGACAGCTGGACATTGTGGCAAGGACTCATCACTGTCAAGGTAGCAATGAAAACAGTCACGCATGATTCATAAGCAAGGGTGGCTGGGTTCTGCTAAGACAGTATTTATGGATATTGAAATCTGACTTTCCAATGGTTTTCACATATCATGGTATTATTAGTCTTCAATTTTTAAGCCATTTAAAAGTATGAAGTTTAAAAGCATAAAGTTTAAAAACTGGCAGTCTTGGGCAGGGGATATAGCTCAACAGCACAGCGCCTGCCTGGCAGGTATAAGGTTCTAAGTCTGACTCCCAGTGCCAAAAAGAAAAACAAACAAACAAACAGACAAACAAAACCCCTGGCAGTCTGGATAACAAAAAAGTGCTTGCAGGCCTTTGGCCCGAAGGCTGTAATTTGTTGATATCTGTGATAGGAAAAACTCCTTGCGGTTTCGGGGGATGTGTCGGTTCTCAACTTTAATGGAATTCGGTAATAACTCTAATAACCATTTAAAAAGTATTTTCCGAGCATTCTCGTCTACTAGTCAAAATGCACAGGGTGGAGGCAGGAGACAAGAAAACAAAACAAAACATAGCAAATGTAGAAATCAAACTGCGAAACTAAAGACCTTTCACTATGTCTATTTTAGTCTTTTTATAAAATCAAGAATTAGAAAAACTAAGTCACTTTCTCAAGACTACACATCTCAAAAGTGGCAGAGCTGGAATCAGAATTGTGTATTTACTGGATCTTCACTTCCTTGACTATTCTATTATACCATGTTGTACAAGACATACAAATAACTACTGTTTTCCTCTGAATGTACTTATAATACTTTGTATGCCACACACAGAGTGTTCTGATGTACTTACTGGTTGGATAAGTTAACTTTCACTTAACATTGTTGTGGAGTAACATGAAGTATTCAATATCATTATAATTAACAGCTAACTCATGCTTTTACGCATTATGAGGGTATTCTTCTGCCTAGCTATTAAAGAGCAAAAATAATGTTTCATACTAATACTCACTCAATTTAGGTAAATTAAACCATGGCCTGCCATATATACCCATGTCTCCAAAAGCTGTGAGAATAGAGAGGGGGAAAAATCAGATTTTGGTGAAAAATTTCAGCTAAAATATACTAAATTACTTCAGCACTAGCATTTTAAGTTTCTTCTCCATGGCTCACATTTCTTAAAATATAGGACAATTTCTGCAGCTAAGATGAGTCTGATGGGCACAAATAGGCCTGTTTTCCAAGTAGACACATTTGTTCCTACTTGATCCACATAATTCACCTTGGATGAAGACTCTGTTCCTTCTCGTGCTCTTGTACTTATGTAAGGAAGTAAGGAAATGGGATGTTGCTTGGCATCGAGTTAGTTTTGGTACTGTTGAAACATAAATATCCAGTTACAGAAACTTCAGTATGAGGAAAGTAGCACATCTGGCAAAAAATGAACATCCATCTGACATTTTAGCTTTATATTTTTTCTCCAGTTTGACTTTCCTTTACATCAATGGAAATCCTACGGACAAAATTTTGCTTTTAAAATGAAGCAGAAGGATACACAGAAATCCATAAGGTTTGTGGTTTTTCAACTTAAAGTCTCAAATATTTGCAGAGTCTCTTTCAACCCTAAATGAAGATAATATATTATTAAAGCCTCTATAAATTCTTGATTCAATTCTTTCTTAAATTCTGTAATCTACAGCTGTCTCTCCCAGCTTATATTATCAGTAGGTATTGACTATCAATGATGATCAGGGTAATTAACAAGCATGACTAGAAAAATGAAAAAGAAATTCAGTTTTACTTCTTTCCAACAGGAAATGTGCTGCTGTTTATAACAGCAGTTATACAAACAGTAATAGTAATTATAGCAATAATAAAAGTTTATATAAATGCAAATCTCAAGCTTGTTTCCTTCCCTTTTAGGTATTAGGATTTTATCATTTCTATCTGCTGAATAAATAGATATATTTCTGGGTTATGATGTTTGTTGCATAAAATGTTTCCCAGGCAAAGTGAAGTGGGGAACCATTTCTGATAAGGGAATTCATTCTAAATTGCTCCATGCCTGAGTACACACGTGAAAATTTCATTGACTTCAAGAAAAGCCATATGCAGATATTATTCAAGGATGGTTTAAAAGGCAACCTCCAGAGGGTTATTCTCATATCCCTTCTTGAGCAAAATGCTCTCACTGAAGGTTGTCTAGGTTACATTTGCAATTACAAACAAAAAAGATGACCATGTTTCTTTTTTCTTCTTTCCCTTTGTTTCCTCTGTTGTTTTAAAACGTATTTAAAAATTCTCCAAACATGAAAAGATTACCCTAATTATCATCAATGAGAACATCATGACTCTGGTTTGTTAACTTTGGTAAAGCGACCTGGGACAGGATCTGAGAAAGTAAGGTTAATGGGGAAGCAATAGAAGGTGAAACACAGCCACCTCTGACTGACAGCTGCTTGCTGACATTTGGGGTAAGTCATGTGGGAGGGGACGCGAAAGGGGCCAAGGAGCAGGTTTACAAGTGCACTTCAATTATTCTTGTGAGATTTATATAGCTCCATAAATGAACATCATGCTGCAATAAAAAATATGTCAAAATCAATAGAAATCCTTGCTCTTCAATTTTACTTTGTGAGTTTAAATGTAGGCAAATTAAAGCATTATTCTTTTTCTTGTCATTACTGGTAATCCTCTGTCTTAAGAGTTACATTTTCTGTATAATTTTGCCAGCAGATTTAACAATCTTACAAGGTTTGAGTCACACAGGATGGAAAAATTATTCTCAAGTGAATAGTAAAATACAACAAAATCAAATGAAAATTGAAAGGAATTTAGAAATTTGGGGATAACCTGAGGCCTTTTTTATATTCATTTTTAAAATGATGTTAATTTAGTACTCTTTAAAAATTTAGTAAAGCGACGGACTATAAATTCCAACTTTTTAATTTTTGGTCAGATGGATTCAGATCACTGCAAATGAGTTTTCAGGACAAGGTGGGAGGCTGAGGGTGGGGGCCGGGGGGTAGGAGAAAGCAAGGGGTTGGCGGGGAGACTGAATGAAGGGCAGAGTGATAAGAATATCCAAGGGAATTTGCATTTAAAAAGGTGAGTGCTAGGGGATCACACTTTTTTCCTCTGCACAAAATTTCATGCACACATGTAGACCTCAAAGAAATCCTTTTGAAAACCAGATGAAAATGTGTTCTCTAAGCAAACAACTGAATGTGGTGAACAAAATCAGTTTATCTGCTAAGTCACCATTCAGGGAAAACTCCAAAGCTTAGTAAGGAATCCACCACTACAAGGACAGTAACTTCCTTTTTTATTCTGTTTCCAGCATCATTTCCATTTAGAATAGGCAGAACGTTACAGGATTGCTATAATCAATATCGGGCACATTTTAATGGCAAGAAATAATCTATCTCTTTAGCTGACTGTTAGATAAATAACTTTGAAACTACTTAAGACTGCTAAAGCTTCAAGATGATTCCAAGTTTCTATTTCATTACAAGAAAAATCAGCACCTAAGTCGATATTTAAATGTGCGTGCTTGTATGTTTCTTATCTACAGTGACTTGAAACCAAGAATATATTTCTGTCTGCACATTTAAGAGCAAAACTGTACAAATAATGATACTAAAATGTGAAAGCACTGCTTCAAAGAAGGCCCTATCAACTTGTGCTCGTCCTTAACATAACACAAGAGAAATCGGGGGCAACAAATTTACTATGAAGTTCTGCATTGGAAGTGTAATTTCAATGTTAAAAGTATAACCTGTTCTTTCTGTTTAGAAAAAAAAAGGTGGAATCTGTGCCTTGTGCGTTATACAAGTTTCTAAATGCAGACTACAGAGAGATGTATAACATGCTGTCCCAGATTTTTGTTGCAATCGCAATAAGAGCTAAATGATGAAAACACCAAATAGGAGTATTCTCTATTTTGGACAGCTTCTACATTTCTACTTCTTCCTGAAGGCTGTTGTCATTTCATTGCCTTCTAAAAAACTCTTCATTATGATCAGGACACAGCTCAGTATGGCAGCATATAAATCAGAAATAGGGCATATCTCTGTACCATAGTTTTATCATGGATGTTTCGAAAGTTGTCCTAAAAGTAATGAAGTGTTCTTTTGAAAGGCCACAGAGGTTTTCTGGTAAGCTTTTAAATATCTTGACTACAGTAAACTTCTTTCTCCCTGGAGCAGTAAACATCAGATTCCTTGCTTTCCATTTCTATTTTCCAGTCTCCTGTGGTCACTTGGAAAACAGCTCACCACCACACTCATGACAGGGATAGTGCATGAGCAGGAAATCAAACTTGAAGAGAGGCAAGCTTTTAACTCTGCTGTCACGAAGAAAAACAGGAAGCAGAAAATACTGCTGCTACCCTCTTTCTTCATTTGCCTTAGCTCAGGCATGGTGTGAAGGCCCCGAGAGAAGACCACAGTGTGTTTTGGCTTCTCTCAGTCTGGCGAGCCCCCCAGTAAAACACTGAATTGTTTATTTCAGAGAGGCCCTGTGCTGCATTCAACCCCCAGCAGACAATCATGACAATTAGCAGCTTTGCTGAAGACACAGGGAACTGGCAGGAAATTACAAGCAGGAAGTGCACTAGAGGGGAAAAATAAGCACCTTTTACAAAAAAAGTGAAGTGCTGACGAGTCCTGGCTTTTGGATAAATTGAAAGCTAGCAGGATTTTTGAACACATGAGAGGGAGGAGTAAAGAACTGTAATGATACAGAAATCATCTTTATTTTAGAAAACATATTCAGAAAATGCATGTGTATATACATGTATAATACAATATTTTAAAACATGTGAGTTTCATAGTGGAGATGTGTGAAGAAAAAAAGTCTAAAATGAGTTCCACTTGATAAAAATAACACCAGCTTCTTGTGTATTTTGAAGGCTACCTCTCCAAACTGAAGTGCGGCCACTGGCATCTTGGCACCTGTGAACCACTGTACTCTTCTCAGAGTCTCAGAGTTGCATCCTACATTCTTGCCATATGCCAGGGACTAAGCCATTAATATGTAAAAGAAGCTGGTGTCCAGAGAATTGACTTTATAATTGGAGAACACCAAAATAAACCTAGCACTCCTCAAACAATGCTACCCCACACCCTCCCTGTTCTCTAGGCTATTAGGCTATGTCCAATTTTCTCGGTTTGTCAGAGGGTACAGCTGCCTCCAAGGGCCATGGCAGCTTTAATTATGGTGACTTTTCCTCCCACTGGAAAGCCTCTTCCTGCGGCTTGCAAGTTTGAATTATTCAAACCCATGTTAATTCACTACTCCGAGTGCTTGGAACCATGTTCTTTCCATGTATTTGATTTTTCTCTTTCCATTTTCCTGGCTCTTTTCCTTATCCTCGCTCTTTTGCTTTTCTTCCATTATTGAAAACGGGAACCAGAGAACAATTAGCGTGAACTCATGGATCTTGGAACCCCTAATTTTTAACAGGGAATTGGTGACACAATATGCAAAATTATTTAACAAAAGTTTCTCAAATATAAACCTGCTTTCCTAAAACCATTTTATAAGAGGTGATATAATTTATATACTTCAGTAGCCAGTATCAGGGCTTTGAAATATGTTTCTTCCAAATTCAAGTTATAAATGTGTTTTATTTCCTAAAATAGAATCACTAGGGCATTATTTGACCTTTCACACAGAAGTTACAATGAGGTAAGAACATACATGAATGCTTGTTTTAAACATTATTTTATTTTTGTTTTAAATTGAATATTGTTTAAATAACAGATTCTGTATTTCATACTAGTTGTTTTAGTCATTTGCCTAAAAAGTAGCACCCCTACTTTTGTTTTGTTCTAATTTTCAGTCTAGATTTTGTATTTTTTGTGATTTCATTATAAACAAAATCAGCATCAAGATGAGATGTGGTATCACTAAATTTAGAGTATCGCGATTTGTAGAACTGGTTTATCACGTATCATCTGTAAATCCCTTCAGAGGTTTAGTTTTCCCACCCTATAAAATAGGAGTAACAACACAAACACAACCAGGACACTACAAAAATCAAACAGGATTATACTTAGTAAAGTTTTTCAAAATCATAAAGTAGTAAGAATTAAAACACTTTTCCTATTTTTTATATCATAAAATGATTACCATCTTTAGTTTACATTCCGGGTTACTGAGCTGAACTAATATGTTATGGAAATACTGACTGCAACACAGACAGTAGGATTCTTTTCCCTTCTTACAAATTGGATCTATTCTCTGAAGAGAAAGGAAAAAGACAGGAAAGAAAAGTATATTCACTGCAAATTCCTGAGGAAGCGTACACGTTCTCTGCTTAATAAACCAGCGCATCTGTGAAAGTTATTGCCTGTGCTGAGGAATGCTAATGGAAACTATGTCAGGATATATTAAAAAATGATATATCTGCAAAAAGATCCCCGAGTCTTTTAAAGAAGCAGGTAGATTATTCAGGCAGAAAATCCAGATAGAAAGAATTTATTCAAAATAACATTGCATGTGTCTCTGGGGCTGGAAAAATGGATGAAAGACTCACCAGCTGGACGTTCTTTACAACAGAACTCATCGAATCACTGGGTGTTAATTACAGACCTCCCTTGCTGATTAGGAGGCTAGTCTTAAGCATGAAGCCCCTCTAAATTACCTTTTCAAGTGACAACAAAATGACAGTGTGGTCACTTACCATTACTTAGAACATGTGCAGCTACCTTACAGGAGGAACTTACGACACATTAAAATAACATAAAGCTTCATATTAATCTGTGCCGCTTTCATTTTTCACATTAGCAAGTCATTCTTCATTGAAACCCCATTTGCAGACCTTCACAGACCTGAAGATTTCACACTATGCTGAAACTGTTTTACCGAGATCCTTTGGGTGCTCAATAATTGTCATAGTCACCTTATTTTTTTTTTTCAGGTTTTTCCCGTGTGTGTTGTGACAAACCCATTGCAAAGCCTGCCTTTCTAGCATTACTGTGTTGAACATAAGTGGAGGCGCGTCCCAGTAAGGGGACTCAGGCTGTCACAACTCGGCACCAGGAAACTCTGCAGCTCCTATCTGCCATGTATCACCTCCTCAACCACAGCCCTGGTGCGACAGAAGAAACCAGATTTCCAGACCGGAGAAACCTGGCTCAGAGGCAACAGAACCAAAGGAAGACAAGAGCAAAAGCCTCCTTTAAGATCAGTGCTACAAGCCTTCTTTATAAAAAGTAATCGCAAAGCAACTTAGGTATGCAAAGTCAGTCAAGCATGCTTCAGAATGTTTGCCCGGCGAGACATCTGCATGATGTTTCTGGAGGGGAAACACACAAATGTTTACAAAACATCTGGTTGGGCAATAAGGACACATCCCTGCCCCATAGATAAAAATACGTGTGTGTGTCGGCTTCATTCCTAGTGGTGACACGCACACCACAGAGATCAGGTGTCAACGGTTTATTCTTTAGCTGTTTCGCAAACTCCGTAATCAGTCGCAAAAGTGAATCTGGTTCCACAAATGTGCATTCTTTTTAGACTAGTACATATTTACGAGACATAGTCAGTGGGAAGCCAGTTAAGATCTGTAGGTACTGCATGCAGGTTGCTAGGATGGGGGCAACTGAGTCAGCCTGGATGCTACTACTATACTCGGCTCCTCCCGAGATGGCGCGTACAGGAACGTGTGGTGTGGGCGGTTCCAGGTCAAGGGGCAGCCCTGCTTTTTTGTGTAAATACCCGGGTACTGGTGTTTCTCTTTGAAGCTACCTTCCTATAGTTGAGTCTTTGCTCACGCTTTATTCTGAGCACCCCAGGAGAACTGCTATCTCTAGTTGTTCAAAGCACAACCAAAGATCTTTAACATGTTTCCATAATAAATTATGGAAAGCAGAACTGCTACATTCACGTGCAGCCTGAGGAAATTTAAGCTACAGAGGCAAAAAGTGAATCTCCACTCTGCTCGTGATGAGATGCACACAAGCATATGCCTTCATGGTCATGCACACGTAAGGATGATGCAGCCAACGACCCTACATAGATAGTGGGGTCCCCACGAGAATTCCTTATATCTAATGACGCTGTAGCCATCATCATAATCTCACGGTTCAACCATTACCTTTTTGGTGGAGATGGTGGCGTAAACAAACCTGCTGGGCTGCTAGTGACACAACGTGATCCAACAGACATCCGTATACACACAACTAGAAGTATACAAGTACATGCGCATCACAACGCATATAATTCGGAGAACAGTGACAAATTTGAGGGAAAAAATATTAAGTTTAATAAGATGAAATTGGGAGGGAAAGAGACAAAAAAATATCCATAAGCCTAAAATCTTCACTGATCTTCAGCACAACCTGGACTAATATCAAAGTGTCTCTAAAGTGCTAGGATATGGTATTTGCATTCTATTTTCACACAAATGTCAGACTTACAAAGTAAGATAAATTGGTTAGTAAAGATTTCAATGCTAGGTTCTACTTTTAGGTATTTATCCAAAAGAACTGATATTAGGATCTCAAAGAAATATTAGCAGTCTCATGTTTATTGAAGCACTATTCACAATATGCAAGATGTGAAAAAGAACAGATGAATGGATAAACCACACACACACACACACACACACACAGGATATAATATTCAGCACTAAAAAACTGAATTGCAGCTGGAAATGAATGGTAGTGCAAGCCTATATTCCCAGCATTTGGAAGACTGAGTCAGGAGAATCGCCTAGAGTTCAAGGCCAGCCTGAGCTACACAGTGAGTTCAATGCCAGCCTAAACTCATAGCGAGACCATGCCTCCAAAATACCAACAAACAAACATCTTCAAAAGCTGAGTTGTACAATGCTGCAAGATGTGACAACCTGAATGAACATCAAAGACATCATGCTAAGTGAAATAAGCCAGTAAACCAGTCCTAGAAAAATGAATACTGCAAGATTTCACTAACAGAGTGGATCTCTAATAGTGAAATTCCTAGAATAAAAGAGTGAAATGCTGATTCTTAGGGACTGAAGGAGGAAGAAGTGGAGTTTTACTAATCAACAGACATAAAGCCTTAATCCAGCAAGGTGAGTAAATTCTAGAAATCTGTTGCACACGCTGCACCTTCGTCAACAAATAATGTATTATGGAACTTGAAATTTTTAAAATGGTAAATCTCATGCAAAGAGCTTTTATCAGTATAAGATTTAAAAATATTTCAATAGGTATTAGCTAAATATATTTATTAATTTGCTGAACAAAATAGGAATGTTTATGTTCCACCATAGCTAGTTTTTCTCCCCAATTAAATGTATAATTATCACTTGCGACTCTTCCTTTTTATGGACTAACTTTGAATTAACAAAGAGTGACTTACTAAATACTTTTTCTCCAAAGCATAAAGTTTTGCTTTTTGTATTTTCTTTTGAATCACTTTGTTACAAAAACAATTAAAAATTAACTTTAGAGAATTAAAGAGTTAGAACAAATGAAAAATTTATCTTAATATTTATTATCACGTTTTGCAAAAGAAAAAATGTTACAATTTTTTCTGCTAACTTTGCTTTTGTGGAGCTGTTGAAATCTAACACCTCAACATTAATACAGTAAGAAAATACAAAAACTGAAAAGAAAAACTAGGGTGACATAGAGTAGCTTTTTTTAGAAGATGTTAAACATGACTGGAGCTGTGTTTGAAGATTTCTAGTAATTAGAGTATTAATCTTTTACTCTCATTTAAACAGCATATTTAAGCTTTATTCGTGTGTATTGTAGACGGCTCACAAAACACAGACCATTAAAAAGAAAAAAGTAATCAGTTTTAGTTCATTATCCAAAGATTACACATTAGTAACAATAACACAATTTTAACAGTATTGAGCACTGATTCCTTACAAGACTCAGCTCCAAATTCTTTATATATTTAATCATTTACGAACAAACCACCATGTTATATTCACTTTGAAAATGAGAAAAGCAAGACCCACAGATGTTTGTGAACTTGCTCAGGGTCAAACTCCAAAAAGCAGGGCTTTAATAGGACACTGTCTCATAACCTATTCAAAATTCATATCACATGCTATACATCTCTTCTCATGTCATTAAGTAATCTCCTACCATGGCACTTTGAAAACAAATACTTTGACAAGTAAGAAATTTTATAGTTGGGCTGTTTGTAGAATGACATGATTCAAGAAACCTAAACAAAGAACACTATTTTCTGACTATATCCAAAGCAAGCAAACATCACCCTCTTTGGAAACAGAAATTACCTTTGCAGAACTCTCCAATGATCTGATCATTTCGACATTTTATTTCCAAAAATATCCAATTCTGGTTATTTAAGTAGAAGACATAAAACCCCCCATAAAGTACCTAATTGTGTGCTATGCTGTATTAAGATTAAATTTCTCCTTTGCCCAGTGTCTTATAGACTCCCACCTAAAAGCTTTAGAGGGAATAGTCCTTGAAATTTTATCCTATTGAAACTAGTAATGTGTGAAGATGTGATTTTAACACACACATAAACACTCAAATATACACTATAAATTGAAGAAATAAGTTTTATTTCTGTGTTGAACAAGAAAGTCAAGATTATAGTTATCTCTAACAAAAACATAATTTATACATATAATACACACAATATTCAACTAATTCATTAGAATTATGCAATAATAATAAATAATATACAGCAGTGGTAAAATCAACAAGCCATATTTGATACAGTAATCCTTTCTTCAATTAAAGTATACTGTAAACATGCTTGTTAGAGAGTTAACCAAGGTGTAGTTACTGAATGCCAAAATCCAGTAGGAGTGTTTCTATGCAGTGTAAATCTGCAAATCAATGCAATGGTACATTGTAGTCTGCTTCATATATATTGAAAGTCTCACCATCCATTGGTATTATATTTAAAATTGAATGTGATTCTAGAATGTTGGCATGGTTGCCAGGCAGATGCCAGTATTATAGAGGGCTATCATAAACTTCTATGAAATCTTGCCTTTCTTAAAAAAAAAAGAATATAAAAAACTTGTGCCTTCTACTTCCAGTTTCTTGGACTATTTGCTCTTGGAGACCTACATTGCCATGCGGAGACAGACGACAGACAGACAGACACACAACACAGATACTGAGGTATGTAGATTCATGAGCTTTTTGAGTCTGAATGAATGATTATCTTTGAACACATGACTAAAGATTCTATGGAGAAGACATTTATACTAACTGTATTCCAACCCTTTTCAGATCTCTCTGGTGTCTCTTATACCAAAAATTATCAAGATGACAAATGTAGTCTGTGCCTAAGGAAATGAAGCAAAGTGACTCAGTTCATCAGTGATGGGGACCACTATGCTATACCTCTGGAACTTTTCCTTAACCTTATGGGCTTCCATGTAATATCTCCACTTCTCACAAGAACAAAGACCCATGGCTCCCTAAGAACACAGATTATACTTTATGAGCTTTACATTTGCAGTGTCTCACACAATTCCTGGACACAGAAGATATCCTGCATCCAACGCATCCCTCCTGGAAGAAAGCCTAACACACAGAAAGTAAATACTGGCTGGTGGAATATTCAAATTGGTAAGGAATGCATTTAATCACTGACGGACTTTTTCCAACCAATGTTACCTTTCGTTTCAATCTGGAAATACACGTTTTAAAATCCATTTCATGAGACCTATCAGAATACACACTGTAGCTTTCACACTAAAAATATATTTATGAAAAACAATTTCATCATCAATTAACAAAATAACACATATTGACATTCATTTTTATTACTTATACATTGTTCCTTGGGCAGGAAATTGGTGGTGCAACTGCTTCCAAATCAGCAAAGTGTACAACTTATAATCTAAGAAATATGAAGATACTATATATTCTACAAGAACAAATAATTCTGGATATTTATTTATTTATACTGGGGATTGAACCTAGGTCCTCATGCATGCTAGGCAAGTGCTCTACTACTGGTTATAGCCCCAGATTTTTTAAAATTGATTTATATATTTTTTAATTTTGTCCAGCTAGCCTTGAATTTGCAATCCTCCTGCCTCAGCTTCCTGAGTAGCTGGGATTACTGGCATAGAACACTGTGCCAGCAATTCTGGATATTTGATTCAGCAATTAAATATACAAAACTTAAAGACAAACTACCAATTATCTCCTTGTTATTATAGGCAGTAAGCAAGCACTTTGGAGTTTATTTGCCTCAACCCCTATTTTCAGCACTTTATTTCCTCCTTGCTCAGTCTGCACAAAAATCAACCCATGACCCAGTTTCCTTACTCATGTGCACAGGATGAAAGCCTAGACAGTCATGATTCAGTTGAGGACATTAGTACTTGTTATGTATCTTTCACAGAAAAACCTTGAAAGGCAGGATTTTCCAGAACTTAATAGCTCACGAAATGTCTGCAAGCACAAATTTTGTACTTTGTAATCATTACTAAATTAAAATGAGAAAGGTTAAACAAGATAAACTTTGAGTTTTTTTCTATGGGCTTTGAAATTAAGGTTAACCATTTTGTTGGAGTACTTAAGTTTCTCTCATAATAATTGTTACACAAGTTCAAGTTCTGGGGAAGAAGAGGAGGGCTACATCAAGGAATTATATACAGATTCTCCTTCCCCAAAGTCACTGAAATACAGTTACAAATGATATTTTTCTTTAAGTTTCATTCTTGTACACTATTTTAAAATGTTTCAATAAATATAGACATTTTACTGCATGATTTTTGTTTCTATTGTAACTACATTTTTAGAATTTAATTCACATGCCAAAAGAAGTCTTTAGAAAGACACTAAATGATTCAGTTTTTACAAGTGTACACTGGCTACTACTTTTATTATAGTCTAAAGAAAACAAAGAGTTTGGTTTATTGCTCTTTTTAGAGCTTCAGAATAATCAGTAATTGATCAGATTTAAATAGATCATTTAGAGCTTCTTTAAAGATTCCAAACCTCAACTGGATGAAGACCCATTCTGAAATTTCTGCTTTATATTATGCCTCCCTGATCAAGATCAGACTACCAAAATTGGACTGTGGACAGAGATCACAAGAAAAGAGGCAATGAAAAAGGGATTTCATTTTCTTCGGGACTGCTTAATTTAGGCTCGTGTTTCTCACCAGCCTTTTCCTAGGAGAATTCACACTACTAAGATGAGTACTTTCTCATAGTGATTTGAATACCAGATGGTCTATCAGAGTGGTTGTTACATTTCTCTTTTGAAACATTGCCATTTTGTGCAAGGGAGAGGGATCCAATCTCTGAAGAGAGTTTCCATTTTGTACTCATTTGCCACAAAGCGTCCTTAAGGACACCCGAATAATCGCACTCATCATTTACACAAGCTCCAAGTTACTACTGAGATGAACAGGGAAGGAAGTCAGGTCCAGCACTAATCTGACAGATATTGATGAGCTCTGGGGTTGGGCAGCCCTGAACCTGGGGTCACACAGGCTACTCCTCCATCTGATAGGGAACATGATTTGTAAATAAGATAAAGGCAGTGCTGTGGTCATGGTAGAAACGATTTCCACAGGCATTAGTGAGCTGTCTGTAATACCCGTGTGGCCAGGATGAGGAAAGGTGGACTGTCTGTTAAAGAGACTGCTAAGGATGTCTCATACATTGATAGTGCTACCAGGAAGTAGATCTGTGATGCCAGCTTGGAGGAACAGCCCTTCCAGGGTGAGGGTGAGCCACAGGGGTGAGGTGCGCAATGGAAACTGTCCTTTTTTATCTCCCATTCCTCAGACTGATGCCAGGTCTAGGTCATCCTATGAAAAGCTGCCCATATTCTCAGGAGATGTCCACATGCAGGGTTTTTCATTCTGCACATGTGTCCTGGGATTTTGTAATTAACAGATCACTCCTGCTTCCCCAGCTAGCTTTGCCATATCCTAACGTGCTGCCTCAGTAGTGCAAATGGAACTAAGACAATGTTATCAACCACACCCTATGGTAAATGTTACTAAGAAGTAAGACTAGAATGAACTAGTCCCTTTAAAACTTAACAGTGACTTTAAAATGTTACCATTTACACTCGTCTTGACCAATTCTTTGCTCAGGATAGAAAGAACCTAGAAACCACCTCTATAAGGAGACTTCAGCCCTGCAACTCAGTAACATGGCTATAACAGACTGATTTATTAACAAAACAGAAATAAACTTCTCACAGTTCTGGAGGCCAGGAAGGCCAAGGTCAAGGTGCCCTCATCAGAGATGTGTGTTCTTGCTGTGTCCTCACACTGCGATACATGGAAGGCAAGAGAAAGGGCAGGCTGCAGCCTCACATGGCAGAAGAAAACAGTGGAGAATCCACTCCCGCAATCCCTTTATACAGTGGAGTCTTGGTTCATGAACGCTTTTGTTTGCAAACGATTTTGTTCCCAAACAGAAGTGTCTGGCAAAATTTTGTTTTTGCTTGCAAAGTTGACAAGCACAGCTGTGGCCATCTTTCCTGCACAAACACAAACAAGACCATCTTTTCCAAAATCATAAAACAAATTAAGTTTCTGAACTGAGGTACCAATTGATCCACTTGTGAGGGAGAAGACTTTATGACCCAATTACCCCTCAAGGACTGCACATCCTAATACTGATACATTGAGAATTAAGTTCCAAACACATGAATTTTAGGGATATACTCAATCCATAACAAGCAGGCATTCAAAAGATTCCCCAAATCATTCTCATAAACACTGGGCTGACACACATGAGAGGACACAGCCTCTCTTCTGAGTGGTTCATGGTCTGATGGAAGAGACACATGCACACAAGCAACTGCAACAGAGCTGGGCCAGTGCCAGGATAGAGAGGCACAGGGTGTGCGGACTCCAGGAGCCCACAGAGAGGTACTGAGCTCAGTTCTGAAGAAGAATGAGACACAGGAGAGATGGAGCGGCATCTCCAGCCCAAACTTGGGCTTGGGTCAAAGTAGGGTTTCAAACCCAGAGCAAAAGAGCTTTCCCCTAAGTTGATCAAGGAGAAAATGAAAGATAGCAAACACAGAAGACAGTGAGTAGGGTCTGGAGGACAGAAAGAGCACCAGATCATAACACAAGAGCTAATTATCTGTGACCACTGCTGAGTTTTAAGATGGGAAGTGGTTTCATTAGAGATAAGCTATGACACCCGAAACAAGTCCAAAGTGTCCCATACACTAAACAAGAAAGGAGTTTGAAAGCATTCACTAGGCAAAAGGCAGTCACTGAAGGCCTCTTCAATATAGTAGCAGAAGGCTCCTTCAATACTGATTAATTTTTGCTTTAGAGAAATTGCTCAACTTTGAAGAAAATGAGACCTTATGGTAACCATTGCTGATTTCCTGTCATCTTGTTGTAAAGTCCAACAATGCTATTATTCTTTGTTTCAATTGGTTTTAGTCTGTTTTGTATTATTTGATTTCAATATGTGTAAAAGTGTGGACAGTTACTTTGAAGAGAACAAGAGACATTATGGTAGCCACTGTTGATTTTCCTACTGTCTGGTTTTGAAGGCCTATAATGCTTTCATTCTTCTGTTTTTATTGGTTTTATACTATTTTGTTTTGTTTGAATTCACTGTGTGTGAAGATATGGACAACTGTTTTGAAGGAAACAAGAGACATTATGGTAGCCACTGTTGATTTCCTGTTGTCTTGTTTTGAAATCCTGTGTTGCTTGCACTGTTTTGTTCTGATCTGCTTTGTTCTGTTCTGTTTTGTTTTATTCTCTTTAAAATCAAAAGGAAAAGAAAAAAGAAGAGGAAAAATTGCCCAAGTCACAGAGAAGACATGGACTCCCCACAGAGATCAGTCGGGGATTGTCTTAGTAGCAGGCAGGAAGTGACGAGGCACCCAACTGAGGCAGTGTGTGAGCTAACTGGATTCTCAAAGATCTCCATTGGTTCTGTGTAATTGTGATTCATCGTATACGAGCAGTAACACATAATAGTGCATGAAGGCACTCGATAAATATGTGTAACACATGAAAAGTTGACAGGTGCTTCCTTGAAAAACATGACTTTCGATGGTTAGCTCACAGGTGAGCTGGAAGGAAGCAGCCAGAGCCAGGAGAAGAAGCTGGAGAAGGACACTTCAGGACCCTGAGAGAGACGAGAGCTGCAATGAGCCAACACGACAAATACTGCAAAGGGACCAGGCTGGACACTCCGGGTTTGGTATCCGTGAGATCATCCAGGACTCCATGTTCAGGGGAACTGAGGTCAAATGAGACACCAAATTAAAAGTGAGAAAGTGTGAAGAGTGAGGAAAGTCATCTCTCAGAGGCATAACGCAAAATCACAGGGAGATTTTACAGTATGGAGAAAGGTAGATTTGAGTTTTCATTCTGTGAATTTTCACTGCCAGGATGACACCGGATTGCAACAATATAGTATGTCAGCGAGAAACTAGAGGAGCTCTGGGGGTGTGTGAGGTGACTGAAGACGTGGTCAACGTTGCCTGTCTCCAGGAAGTGGCATCAGGAAAGAGGGAACTGAGGCATAGAACCAAACTTTAGTTCACCACAGAAAAAATATTGCAGAAGTAAAGTTCACCAACAACATAATGCTTATACTTTACTAGATTATAAACTTCTTGGCTAAAGGTTTCAAGCAGTTCCTGGCCAAGTGTTTGACTAGGATATGTACAGGGGATTCAAGCTTTTCATAAAAAGCTGGATTAGATGGTTTTATGTGTGTTCCTTTGAAAGCCTTAAACTCATGTTGCTAAAGTTGTCTAATCTGACTATATTTTGCCAGTATTGGCTGAAAACTCTTTGTGGAAAGTTTATGTGAAAAACTTCTTGAAAGTCTCTATAGATATCAAATGATTACTTTTTCTATTTATGAATCTTTTTCCCCCTAATTTTTGAACTCATACCTGAAGGTGAGGATATTTGTGCACTTGAGGAGTATGATTTTTTAATGTCTAGAGAAGTTTATTCTCAGTTATTTATATATTAACAATGAGTAGATAATAAAGCACTGAAAAATCTTAATTCGAACCTACTGTCTAGCATTAGAACTCTATTATTTCCAAAAGCAAGGTGGCAAGATTTTACTGTGGAAATGTATAGGCTTACTTACATTTTCTCATTCTCTAATTTTCCTCCTTCCTTTCTTCTTTCCTTTTCATTTGCACACATGCATTTAAGAAAGTAAGGACAGTATATCACCAAAAGAGAAATGGCACAACTATTGATTTATTTTTAGTTTCTTTTTTGCAGTACTGGTATTCAAAAACTATTTTGAATCATATCTATATTTTCCAATGCCCATCATTAATTCAAATCAAATGTTTTTGTAAATGAATAAAACTTTATCTATGAAGTAACAATAAATGGTTCTGAAGTGACGAGCTATCTCAGGTAAGCATAGTGTCAGGAACAGAGAAAGTCCTTCATAAATTCAAGTTTCTTTCCCCAGTAGGAGATTAAATGCTTCATTTGGGGTAAGGGAAATAAGACCAAAGGTAAAGAATAATTGTACTGACTATTACGATCTTTAAATTTGCCACAAACACAAACACTCATTCAAGGCCATACTCAGGGAGCTGACAGGTCTGGCCACTGCTGCTTGAGACAACAAACTGTTACACAATGAGGTCTTCACTAGCCTGTGCCTGCAAGTATCACTATAACAGTGCAGAGAATGAAAGCAGAAGAGTATGGAAAATATGTACAAGGGAAGGAACTATTCAGAACCCATGTACAAGCAATTAGTTCCTTAATGTTCTTATGGTCAGTGTCCCTTAGTGCTCTGTAAACTAGTTCTATTTGACAGACGCTACAATGACTGCTTAGGGACTGCCAGGCCATATCCAAGCGGCACCCCTACAGCCTAAACAATCTTCAGGCCTGCACCAAGGGGCAAATAAAGTAATCATAAGAGGAACGGCACTCTATTATTTAAGCAGCCTGTGTGCATGCTCCATGAGTTTCCATTAGATGTGAAAGCTGTTTCTATCATGAATCTGTATTCAAAGAAGCTAACCATACAAAATAGTGGGCCACATAGTCCTCACTGTTGCTCTATGGGTACAGAAAGCATGCTCAAAAATTTTAGGTCTCTTAAAAATTTTTGAGTGCAAAATCAACAGTATTCTGCTACACTGACATTTTCACCCATCAGAGGCTTATTATGTTTTGCTGAACTGTCAGTAACTATAAACTATACTTCAATCCACTAGGCAACAGTATTGATAGAATGACATCTCACGGAAGTAATTCTACATCATGAAAAACACTCATAGGAATTGTTCTAAGTTTTAATATTTGGTTTTGCTCCATAGAGAAGAAATGCTGAGATAATATGATTAATTACATAAAGTTACTAACATGTCTGTAGTACATATGAATACATACCTATAGGTATTTCTGACAAATTAAATTTAGAATATATTTATGTGCCTCTATAATGGACATGAGTACAATCCACAGAAGTAGAAGTAATTTCAAATTCATACTAGAAGATTTCTGAAAAATGCACATATATATATTCTTAAAGCTAATTTTTACTGTAATGTTTTATCTTTATCATAATGTGGATAATCAGCATCTTTTTTTTTGATAATCAGCATCTTGCAAGGTGCTTATAAAAATATCTAGACACTAGGCACAAACATACATAATCAAAATTACAGAGGCAAGGGCAGGAATTTGTAGATTCAGGAGTCCAGAACTTCACTTGGTGGAAAGAGCTGAAACAGAGATCATCAGGAAGACAACACAGCATGAATAAAGGTTTCTAATAATAAGCAAATGGAAGCCGCATCATAAAATCATCTATCTATCTATCTATCTATCTATCTATCTATCTATCTCTGCAAACAATGCCACAGAGTCAGATCTTTAAATCTCAAATGGAACATGAAATTATCTTTAGACCAGGAAGGCAAATTCAAATACTAAGCAGTTGCTAAGATACGATGAACAAAAGAACGAAACTAGCAGTAGTGTCTGCAGCAAAATGAGAGTACTGCTGGGAATTTAGCTCAGTGGTATAAGCACCTACCTGGTGGGCCAAGGTTGTGAGTTCGATCCCCAGTACAAAAAAAAAAAAATCAAAATGGGAGTACATCATTTTCTGAAAAAATAAAGAAGACAAAATTTAAAAACAAAATTGAAAAACACTAAGATATGATGAACAAAAGAATGAAACTAGCAGTAGTGTCTGCAGCAAAATGGGAGTTTTTAAAAAAACTGTCCTAAGTCTGAATCAGTGAGTGGAACACTTGACGTTGCACTCAAATCCAGTCCACCCTCATCACTTTATAGACTGAGGTCCAGAGAGGCGAGCAGAATTCCCTAGGAATCTCAAGTGGCCAGGAGCAAAGCAAATATTTAAGTACAGCCTGTGTATCGGACACCACCATGCACTAAACAGTAAGAATGCAGAAAAAAAATAGTTCCTGTCTTCACAAGACTCCAGTCAAGAGAGAGAGGAGCACTTCCAGAAGCCAGAGAACCCGTGCTATGAGGAAGTTCAAGGCAGGGAGGAAGCGCAGCAGGAACACCCAGCCCAGAAGAGTCCCCAGGCGTCTGTACCTTGGCAACATAAATGAGAGCACAAGGAACCAGATTTGAGAACCAGGACGAAGGGAACCAGGGCTCCTGGGAAAAAATGGCCTCCAGGACTTCTGGCGTTCTTTTTAGGGGAGACTAAGCAAACTCATTCCCTAATATTATACTTTATACTCTGAATTTATTTCTAATGAAGGTCCCAATCTTCTAGTTCTAAAACTGTACAGCTCTCTAGAAATCTACTAAGTGTTTTCTATGGACAAAGCACCGTTCCAGACGCAAGGAATACAGAGTGAGCCTGGCCAGCGTCCTCCTGCCAAGGCGTCTGTATTACTGCATGTGCGAGGCCGGCCTGCACGCCAGCCAAAAGTGACCAAGTGAGACCCCAAATACAATACGGTGTGACACAATATTTTGGGAACTATTACTTGGAACACACTTTTATGAATCAAAGAATTAATTTTTTTGTGAACTATTCTCTTTCCTTTAGAAGGAGTCCATATAATTGTTTTTAAAAGTCCTATGTAACAATGGAATCTTCTCTTCCTCTCTATTGATTTTCATATACAAAATATTAGTCCATTTGTACCAAATCTTTCATTGATGTAAATTTTTAATGCTTGGAATTCAAACAAGTTGAAGAACGAAGATTAACAAAGGCAATTTCCTCACTCAGAAAATATAATTTATCCTTGGAAGAGTAAAAAAAACCTTAATAAAATAAAAATATGTGAACGACCGTGATATTTTCCTTTCATGTGTGCATATCTAGTGGTGTTCATATTCTACGCTACATTTCATTTTGCCTGAAATACTTAAGCAGAAATGAGGAAGATTCTTCACAAATTGTACCAGCCAATTTTTCATAGGCACTAATTCCATGATGCAGTAACAACACTACTATGGTCATCCAGCGCTTAAAAGGTATTTATTACACACCAGACGTTATTCTAACTAGTTTATCTAAACTATCTTATTTATGTCTTACAATACTACAAGCTAGATGCTGTTATTATTCTCATTTTACGGATAATAATTCAAAAACAACAAATGATACAATGTGCGCAAGCTCACACAGCAGATAAGTGGTAGAATCAGGAATATGATGACACAGCATACGCTCTTGTTCCTTCATAATGCTGTTCAACTTTTGGGGGGAAGTAAAACTAAATTTTCCAGGGACCATTTTCTTTGTGGCCATTTACAATACAGACATCAGTTAAAATACATCCAGAATAACTGGAGGCTGGTGGTGCAGCTCACTAGCAGAGCATTTTCCCAGCATGAACAAGGTCCTGGCTTCAATCCCTAGCATGGCAAAAATTCCACCTGAATAAAATTTCCGCAGGCGGTAAAGAAGGAAATGCAAATTTTGCACTTGCGCTCTCAATAAAGTGAAAAAGACAACCCACAAAATGGGAGAAAACATTTATGAGTCGTCAATTCACAAAGGGACTTGTACCCAGGAGATATAAAATATTTTAAACTTATAGAGAACAATCAAAAATCCAATTTAAAAATAAACCAAAGATACAAATACACATTTCTCTGAAGGAGATCTACAAATTTCCAATAAGCAAATGAAGCAATGCTCTTTATTGTTAATAGTCACAATAATACAGCTCCCAACTCTGAGATACAGTTTTACCAGCACCGGAATGGCTAGAACATGACAGGCAATGGCAACTGTTGGTAAAAATGTAGAGAAACTGGAACCCTCATCATTGCTGGTGAGACTGCAACAAGGCATAATCCCTTGAAGAATAATCTGACAATTCTTTAATACACAAACATAGTTATCTAATGATCTAGGTAGACCCCAAGAGCAGTGCTATTTACACATAGAAACTTGTACATGAATAGTCACAGCAGCATTATCTATGATAGCTAGAAGAGGGAACCACAAACATCTGTATAGTGTGAACAGACAAATACATGTGGCACTGAAAAAGGAATGGGTTCCTGATGCATACTACAACACAGATGAAACCAGAAATGTTATGCTGACAGAAACCAGTCAGCAAATACCACACATTATACATATCCATTTGTATAAAATGTCCAGAATAGGCAAATCCATCAAGACATAAACTAGACGAGTAGATATGGAGAGCTGGTAGCTTTCAGAGAAGAAAGCCGGACAGTGACTCTAAGCAGCACACGGCATTTTGGAAAGCAGGGGTGAATAACATGTTCCAAAGTGAGGAATCAGCAGTGCTTGCAGAATATATCACAACCACTTGGTCCACGGAGTGAGTGCGGTACACTCCAAATGGGTGAATTTTTTCATGAAAGTTGTATCTCTGTAAAGTTACATTAGAAGATAACCCACAAGATTTCTTGAAATGTCAATACTGAAAAACTTCCCACTCTGGTATGTTCGTTTTTAGCATGATTCCCCTGGAAAGTTCAAAGGTCATCCCGAGGGAAAGCTGTCTTCATTTTCCCCATGGCTGGCTCACTGTCAAATACTCGCAACGACACTGAGCCCAGCTGCAACCACACTGAAGGGGTCAGATGCAATTTGAGAGCCCCACTCATTGTGCTATGCAAGGTCTACATTGAGTGTTAGTGTCGGAGATACTGACACACAATTTAGGCATCGACATACCAAATCAGCAATAACATTCTCCCTATTTTATCTGCATGAGAACTCCCTACTCCACACTTTCCCAAATATGGTAAATCTTGGGCCCTTTGTTCTTCCCCTTGGAGCTGAATCCTTGACCTGAACTCCATTTCAGGATTCTCCTTGTCCTCTGACTCCCAAAGGAGCTAACATATGGTTGAGCTCTCAGCCATCTCATGGGGCTCTCATCAGACTGGGGTAAGATTCCTAGGACCGTGACACAGCCTTTTCAGGCATCCCTATCTGCTCATCATCACCAGTTAAATACGCCTGCCAAATTGAGAAGAATGAAAGATAACCAAGGATTTAGACTTTTAAAGGAAAAAAATAGCCTCATGGATAATTGACCATTGCTTTTTTTTTTTTTTTTTTTTTTGCGGCACCGGGGATTGAACTCACAACCTCGTGCCTGCTAGGGCAGGCGCTTAAGGCACTGAGCCAAACTCCGGCCCTGGTTTTTTTTGAGGCAGGGTCGCACTATGTAGCTCAGGCCAGCCTTGCGCTCGCGTTGTAGCCCAAGCCGGCCTCGAACCCACAACGCTCCGCCTACCTCAGCCTCCCGAGTGCTGGGATTAAAGGCGTGCGCCACCACGCCCGGCTGACCATTGCTTTCTAATGTAACACCACAGCATGTATTCATTAGATCTTTGTTGGCTTTCAACATCCTTGATGACTAAGTTGCTGTCCAAGTTGCAAATCATACTGTTTGCTGGTGCTCCTTTCCAGATTTGCAAATATTTGAAGTTAGTCAGAAAGGTGTGGATTTATTTTTGCCAAATGGGGAGCCTATAAACGATTTTCAGTATGTAGAAAACGGTTTGTTTTAATGTGTGCTAATCCTGAGTATCTTTAAATACATTTTTAACCATTAATGGTTCAAGAGAAAGGCAAGAAAGTCATTCATTTCAATCATCATACTTCTCAAAAAGTAGACACAAGGTAAGAGGAACCTGGGCCTGCTGAAAGCCACAGAAAATTATTAATGCAAAATCAATGGGATAAGACAGCACATGCAAAATACTAAGGGAAGGTCATGCCTAAGTTTATTAATGATAGAGTTTACCTAGTTTTATTTCTGCACCATGGCCAGATCCAAGCACATAAGCAAAATTAGACTATCAATCACCTACCACTTAAGTAAAACCTAGGACAGTAATTCAGATATATAGAAGTGAGGTTAAAAGAAGTTAAAACATCTGAAGAGCAACATGGAATAATGAAAATTCCTTACAAAGATTTCACAGAGCAGATGTTTGGGCCATGATACTTTTCTTGAAAGAAGAACATTTTATTCTGTTTTGGGTAAGCTTCAACTATCAACCCCTACCAAAAATTAGTGACCAAAGATTGTCTTTCCCCATCCTTTCTGATCATCTTCATTCCTGCAGAATCCTTAGGACACATCTTTGGTCCTCTAATTCATTAACAGTCAGAAAAATAATTTGGTATGTTCATTATTCACCGTTTAAATATCAATCCTTTTTCATGTAAAAGTGAAAAATGTTGCAAGCTAATATGGGTGAACAATTTTAATACTAGTGTTGTGCATTAGGTTTGCTCATATCTAAAAAGCTCTGTTTTACGTGATCTAAACTGTGTAGTTATTCCTCGTGAATTCCTGGGGAAGCCTACTGAGCTCTGGAACTCAATGTTCTAAACCACTCGAAAAAGTTTAGCTTCTTTAAATCAAGATTTTCTCAACAACTGCTTTTCTGAATATATCACTTCCTTGTATCACTTTCTTCTATTCATGGAAAAAAATAAACTGGCAGGTTAAATGGACTTGGGGAAATGTCAAGTTTCACCAAGTCTGGTCTCAGTTCTACCCAAGAATTCAGCTCCAGACTTTATAAATATTTTAATAGGAATGGATTTTGAAGGTTTTGCTAAAAGTGTTTCAGGATTCTTAAAGATATTTTTAGTGATTCCAACATAAATATACTTAAGCTCTAATTCTTCCTCTTCCTCCCAAAACCTGTATTTTCTATCTTCACTGATTTTGTATTGAATTAAAAGCCCAGATTCCTCATCTAATATACTTGAGGACTTCAGGAAACCCCTACAACCTTCAAATTTGTATGCAATCTTTAACATATTTCTGCATCTTTCTAGGCATGACTTATGGCTTAACATTTATTTTTCCTTCCACAGTTTAAGAAACCCTGGTTTGAAGCCCTGTAGAGAGAAGAAAGTACTTAAGGAATTTTTTGATTTTTAAAAATATTATGAATAATATTATTATTTTGCAGAGGACTTTCTTGCCCTAGTCTTTTCACAACATGTGACACCTAACCAGGGGACAGGCCTCCTGAAGTATCTGGAACAATGTAGTTGCTGCATATCTGGATATGCTTGGCTTTAGTTTTCCCATTATACTGTGGGAGAGTACTTATGAAATGCACGTAATAATGAACGCAGTTATTTCTAAAGCAGTAATCTAATAGCTTTCATTGCGACTGTGCCTATCTCTTAAGAATTATGATGCAGTTTTTCCATATCAAGACTTCAAGAAGACTAAGAAAAACTTTATTATAAAAATGGGTATCACTGAAGAAGAGTTCACCAAGCCACAGGAATGATGCAGTAGTGACATGATTCTACAGAGACCTCAGAGAAAAAATAAATAATTCAGGATTTACTCACCACTTCAATATGCATGGTCATCTCCCTATAACTGATACAAATGTCTTGAGAGACATGCAAGGTATTACAAGTATTTCCAGCTGATCTATACTCAATCAGCAATTCCTCAAAAGTCAGTCAAAAGGAAAAACCACATCAAGCTCTTCTATTTATAAGAAAGCAGTCAGAAGAAAAAATATTGAGTTCTATTCATATAGTATCACACGTTAAGGATCTGTGATATTTTCTTGAATGTCTAACTTAATGTAAAACTAATTTTCTTAACGACAGTATTCACGGAAAAAAATACGATGGTAGAAGAAAATTCTTTAATTTTGTTTACAGGCCTACTAGAGAAATAAAGCAGTAGGATTCTAATAAAGTTTGTGATATATATTATATATATTATATGTATATAATGATCAATGATGTTGAGCATTTTTTCATACATTTATTTGTCATTTGTATTTCTTTATCTCAGAAGTGTGAATTCATCTCAGATACCCATTTTTGGATTGGGTCTTTGAATTTGGCGGGGGGGGGGTCTGAGTTTTTTCAATTATTGATAGATTTTAAGTCCTCTGTCTGAGGGACAATTGGCTAAAATATTTTCCTACTCTGTGGGTTCTCTTTTCACTTTGTTGGTGACTTCTTTTGATGCACAAAAACTTTTCAGTAAGATGAGATACCAGTTGTTGATTTTTTTGAAGCATTTTTCATGTATTTTGCATTGTGTCATGAACTCTCTGCCAACCACTATTTCTTGAAGATTTCTATCTACTTTATCTTCCAGTAGATTTAGTGGTTCTATTTTAATATTTAAATCTTTCACCAATTTTGACTTTAGCTTAGTGCATGGTGATAGACCTAGGTGTAATTTTAGTCTTCGGCATGTAGAGAGCCAGTTTTTCCAGTACCATTTATTAAAGAGGCTATCTTTCTTCCCAGTGAACATATTTGACTCCTTTGTCAAAGACAAGGTGGTTGAGTACCTTTGTAGTTATATATGAATAGTCTAACCTGTTCTACTGATCACCAAGTTGTTTTTTGTTTTTTTTTTTTTGCCAGTACCATGCTGATTTTATCAAAGTAGCTTTGTATTATAATTTCAAGTCAGGGACTTTGATACCTTCTGTCTTGCCTTTGTTGCCCAGGATTGCCTTTTTCTATTCTAGGTCTCTTCTGGTTCCAAATGAACCTTAGGAATATTTTCTCATTCTGTGAAGTAGGTTAACGGTGTTTTGATCAGAAACATATTAAATCTATATAATGGTTTTAAGCATGACCGTTTTCACTATGTTGGTTCTTCCTGTCCATGAACAAGAGATAGCTTTCCATTTTTTGATATCCTTCTCAATCTCCTTTTTCAAAATACTGTAATTTTCAATATATATATCTTTTATTTCTTTTGTTAGATTGATTCCTAAGTATTTTTTGGATGCTGTTGTAAAGGATGCAGTTGTACTAATTTCTCTCTTAGTAAGTTTTTTTGTTTATGTATAGGAATGCTACTGATTTTTGAGTATTGATTTTGCATCCAGCTACACTACTGAATTTAGTTATAAACCTAGAAGTCTTTTGGTCAAATTTTTGGGGTCTTCCATGAGTATCATGTCATCTGTGAACAACAATAATTTAACTTCTTGCTTTATTATCCTTATTCCCTTTATTTCTGTCTCTTAATTGCCCTGGCTAATATTTCCAGGACCATACTGAATAGGAGAGGCGATAGTGGACATCCTTGTCTTGTTCCTAATTTTAGAGTAAAGCTTCCAGTTTTTGTTCATTTAGTATGATGCTGGCTGTTGGTTTTTCACAGATAGCTTTTATCAGATTGAGGTAAATACCATATTCTCAAAATTTTTAAGGGTTTTTTTTAATTTTAAAGGGAGTAAAACAGAAGAGTAAAATGAAACAAAACAATGATAAGACGGTAGGAAATCCACAGTTTTTACTAGATTACATATCGTTATCCTATAAATAGCTACCCAGATTGCTGGCCCCAGGTCTGCAAAGTCAATCAAACAACATAAATGTCAGGTTATTTCCCTGTGAGCCAGTATGTTCCCTGATGGCCGGGGAGAAACAGAAAAGCCGCCACTGCCCCCCACTCCTCCCCACTCGTATGCAACTGGACATGACACAGGCTGAGACAATAATATCTGGAGGGTTTTTATCATAAATGAATGTTGGACTTCATCAAAAGCTTTTCTGCCTCTATTGAGATGCTCATGTGATCTTCATCCTTGGCTCTGTTGATGTGGCATATTACATTTATTGATTTGCATATGTTAAACAATTCCTGCATTCTTGGGATGAATTCCACTTCATCATGCTATATAATCTTCTAGATGATTTGCTGCATTCTGTGTACTAGTCTCTTACTGAGGGTTTTTGCATCCATGTTCATTCGGGAGACTGTTTGGCATTTCTCCTTTTCGATTGGGTCACTTTCTAGTTTTGGTAGCAGGGTAATACTTGGCTCCAGGAATGACTTAGGGAGTATTGCTTCCTTTTCAATTTCATTAAAGAGTTTGAGGAATACTGGCATTAAACCATCTCTAAATTTCTTTTAGAATTCAGCTATCAGTCCATCATGACCTGGGATTTTCTTTGTTGGTAAGTTTTTAAGTACATTTTCAATTTCATTGACTCATATTAGGTTAGTCTGAATTTTAATATCTTCTTGATTCAATTTTGGTAATTCACACATATCTCACAATCTGTTCATTTCTTCTGTGTCTTCCATCCTATGTGAATAAAGATTTTCAAAGCAGGCATTGATGACTTTCTGAATTTCTACAGAATCTATAGTGATTTCACCTTTTTCATTCCTCATGGCCTGAATTCAAGTTTTTTCTTGCCTTTTTTCTGACAAGGTTGGCTAAGGATTTATCATTTATTTATTCTTTTAACGAACAAACTCTTCAATTCATTATTTCTTTGTATTGTTTTTGTAGTCTCAATTGCATTAATTTCTGCTCTGATCTTTATAATTTCCTCCCTTGTATAGGCTTTGGACTTGACTTGCTCTTTCTTTTGTAGAAGCCCGAGGTGCAACGTTAGTTTGTTTCTTCAGCTCATTCCGTTTTCCTGATGTGAGAATTCACTGCTTTCCTTCTGAGGACTGCTTTCATGGAGTCCCACAGGTTCCTCTATGTCGTACCTGTATTTTTATTTAAATGTAGATATTAATTTCTTCTTCAGCTTCATCTGTGACCCATTGGTTGTTCAGGAGGGCATTTAATTGGCATGTGTTTATGGAATTTTTGCAGTTTCTTTTGCCATTAATTTCCCATTTCATTGCACTATCATCAGATAATATGCATGAAGCAATCTCAATTCCTTTGCATTTATTTAAGCATGTTCTACAGGCTACTATGTAGTCTATTTTAGAGAACATCCCATGTGGAGCTGAGAAGAATGTGTATTACGACATTGAGTGGAACACTCTGAGAATGTCTACTAAGTCCATTTGTTCACAGGTTTGGTTCAATTCTGATTATTTCTTCACTGATCTTTTGTCAAGTTGATCTCTTTGTGACAATGGGGTAATAAGTTCCCCCATTACATTTGTGTTGTTGCTTATTTGACTTTTCATGTCTATTAATATTCTTCTTATATAGTTGGGTACTCTAATATTTGCTACATATGTATTTATTATTATTTCTTCCTCTTGAAGTTTTTTCACTGAGTATGTGGTGATCTTCTTTATCTCTTTTGATCATTCTTGGTTTGAAGTTCACATTGCCTGCAAACAGAATAGCTACCCCTACTTTTCTCTGAGTTTCTTTTGCAAGAAGCACTGTTTTCCAGTCTTTGACTTTCAGTTGATGAATTTCTTTTCGAGTTAAATGTATTTCTTGTTTACAGCATTTTGTTGGATCTTTTTTCTTGATCTATTCTGCCAGTCACTTTCTTTTGACTGGTGAATTAAAGTCATTTACATTGATGGTTTGTAACTGATATGTATCAGATTATCTTTGTCATGTTATTTTCCTGCTGTTGGTACCCTGGTTTTACCCTCTGTTTAATTGCTTGCCCTGCCTGGTGGTTTCTTTCTGTTGTTATTCTGGTAACTGTGGTTATTTTTCACTCTGTTTAGATTAGATTACATTTCAATATTCTTTGTTGGGCTTACTTGGTGGCCATGAATTTTTTCAATTTTTTTTTTGTCATGGAAGTATCTTATTTCTCCATTAGTTTTGAAAGATAATTTTTCAGAGTACATGAATCTGGCTTGGAAATTGTTTTCTTTCAGGGCTAGAAATACTTCATGCCAAGTTCTTTTTGACTTGAGGTTTGTGTTGAGAAGTAAGCTGTGATTCTAATGGGCTTCCCTTTATAGGTCATCTGTTTCTTTTCTCTAACAGCTTTTACTATTTTGTTTTTGTGATGAATTTATGGGGTTTTTATTATTGTATGTCTGAGTGAAGATTTATTTTGTTCATGGCTATTTGGAGTTCTATATGCCTCACTTACCTGTTTCAGATTCTGTTTCAATGCTTGGCAAATTTTCTATTACTTCTGTGAATAGTCTTTTTATGTCTAAAAAGACAAAAAGACTACTGTGTTGAGTTGACTCCTGCTTTTTTATTGACACCTACCAAACTTATATTGTTTCTCTTTGCATCATCTTGCAGCTGCTGAATTGTTATTTCCTGATCCCTTCTTATTTTTGAGAGATCTTTCCTTTCATGATTGCTAATCACAATCCTCTCTTCAAGGTCTGAAAGTCTATCTTCAATTTTGTTCAAGCAGTTTGGTCAGCTTTCAATGAAATTTTTAATTTCCTAGATATTTGTTTGAATCTGTTTCATGCATTCTAATTCTTTCCTATATTGTTCACTCAAGGTTTCAATCATTTTCCTATGCTCTATTTTTTTAGTCTATGTCTACTCTAGATTTGCTGAGCAATTCCTTCATTATTATTTCTTTTTTTTTTTTTTACCTGAGAGATTTTATTTGCACTGTTTTCCTCCATAGCCAAATGAGTTTGTTTCTTTACATTGGCTTCTATCACTGTAGAAATTTCAAGTGCATGCCTACCATTTTTCTTTATATCAGTGTCTGCTAGACTTGTTCTGGGTGGGCCGCAGGTCTGAAACTGCATTTTCCTTTTGTATCTCATCATTTTCTATTTCAAAAAATTTTTATTTCATTTTCTGTGTTGATGCTCATAAGTTTTTGTATTAGGTAGCTGTATCACTAGTGCTAAGACCTCTCTAGCAAGTCCGTTCTTCAGGATGTCTTCTGTGTGTAGGCGGCTCTTGGTTTGTGTCTGTTCCAAGAGCCCACATTCCCAATTTATTAAGAGTAAAATGTTGGTATCTGTTTGGCTCAGTCCCCAGCCCTCTGGTTCTGCTCTGTGATGAGGTTATTACCACAGAGCTTCCCAATATTGTTACAGAAGGAAGGACAACTGATTACAATAGATACAACACCCTCGCTAACATAGTATAATTAGCAGTAACAATAGCATCAAGCATAGTTTAGAAACTGACACTTTGGTGACTATTACTTTTGTACCTTGAACCAGAAGAGCAATATCTACAGTTATATAACAGAACTGATCATAAATTAGGAGCTTGTATGCAACATGTTTCCCTTTGCTGGAGTGGTTATACCCTGTGGTGGGAAATTTTAAGATAATGGCTAAATCAAACATAACTGAAAAGGAAGTAGAAGCAAGGCTAGAAGACAAAGAACGATGATGCAAGCTTTGGAAAACTAGAGAGGATGGAAGAAAAGAAAGAATGAAGGAGTAAGCAAGGGATTATCTCAACATCATCTCTGAGTTTGGGGGATGGGATTAGTTTTTTGTGACTGGAGTTTTCCCTGAGCATTTGGAAAAGAGACAAAAAGAAAGCAAACAAGGTAAGAAAAAAGAAAACAAAAAAAAAAAAAAGGAAAAGAAAAATGAAAGCAAAGATAAAAATAAAAAAAAGGTTGCAGCTCCACCCACCTCCTTCTACTCGGTGTGTCTTTGTTCCCAAGCACATTAATTCACCTAACTTTCCACTTGTTGGCCTGTACTGTTAATGTTGCTTTGGGCTTTTTCACTTTGCTAGTCCCACCTGTCCATTGTGTGTGCCTAGTCAGGGTCCTCTTGTGTGGCTCGCATGCCCCTAATCACCTGGTCCCTCTGATGTTGCATGGAAGAGCCAGGCACCTGAATTCCTCCTGCTAGCTGGTTGCCAGGTCTACAAGGTAGCCATGTAAATTCTTAATGCATCTATGCCACACACCGATGCAAAATAAAAGCTCCCTCTAGTGGTGAAAGAATTTTTATTTTTGATTTCAATAGCTTGCTCCATATTCATCTAATGATTTATATCAACACATTCAACAACTCTCAAACTCTGGCTTCCGAAGTTTTTGTTTACGTAACTTACATCCATTACTCTTTTTTTTTCTTTTTTTGTAGTGTTACAGATTGAACTCAGGGCCTCACTTATGACAAACATGTGTTTCTACCTGAGCTATATATCAGCACCAAGTTCTATCTGTACAGATCTTAACCACATTAGAAATTTAACTTGACAGTTCTGAAAATATTGATCCACTTAAAAATAGAAAAAAAATGAACCAATTTATTACATGATAATATGAACAATATCATTATAAAAATAAGGATACCTTCAAAGCAAAGAATCACATCAAAGATAAAATTTTTTATAGTTTTTGCAAATCTCTTAGATTTGGCTTACTATAAGACAGCTGGATTTTCACAAATATTTTGATATTCAGCCTATTGCAATATATTGTCTGGATTGACATAAATAAAAATATCAGCATTTACACAGATATGTAGTTGGGCAAAGAAGAAGTAATTTATTAGCCTTTTCAAATAATTGTGGGTATATTTCTTTAATACTACATCAAAACTTGACAAGTAATAGATTCTCAAAAGTTTACTGAAATGTAGAATCTCAAATCATACTGATGTACTCTATTACATTAAAATCCACTGGTCTATCTTTGACTTTGAGTGAATCTTTTACCAAGCATAAATCTTCGTATCATGCATGGGCCATTTATGAAACGCATTGAGTTCTGAAGATCTTCCAAATGTTGACACAATTCATTATCCAAAAATAAGTCAGTGATATTACCAAAAAGCTGTGGCATATACAAAATTTCTAATACATTTACTTGAAATTCTGAACATTGCCACTGGAAATAGATATTATAGTTGGCTCTCTAGAAATAACAGGTTCATTTTGTCCATTTTTGACAAAACATCTGTAGAATACCCACATGTGATTAACAATAGCTTCTCTGTTAATAGTTCTTTCAAGTAAATAGTTTGTTCCAGGAAAGTGGCTAGTTCAGCTAGCAACTCAAACAATCCCTACAAGCTTTTCCCTATGCCTACCTTTGTATTTTGGTGTGCAGCAAAAGTGCCTGTGCAGTCTTCCCATGTCAACACATAACCTATCAAGAGGACTATATGCACAGGTTCAGGTTTCACGGATCTAGTAACGTTGGCTGTTGTATCATACACATTCCCAGGTAGAGCTGCCCCATTCTTTCTCCCGCTATTCCTCTGAGCGTGAATCCATGGCAGTCAGTTTGATGCTACTCACTGGATGTTTACACCATCAATTCAAATGTGAGCCTAATGAATAGAACAAAGAGCACCTTTGTATTATTGAGACCATCCTAATAATGACCACAGGATTTCATAAGATCGTGGATCACATGTTCATCATGCTTTTTCTTATAGTCTTGCTATAAGTTGTTATCTGTCAATGTGGTTATAGGTTAAAACCCTTTTCATATTTGAGGTTTGAAAAAAAAGAGAGAGATAAGTATGGGGTGTTTGTTCCACCAGATACATACACATTCACTATCAAAAGTGAGAGGTGCTATTTGAATACCCAAGTTAAAAGTGTATTAAATGCTTTATAATACTAGAATTCAGTGGGCTTCATAACAAGAGTCATAAATCTAGTAAAACCTATTTCTGATTTAGACAGAAATCACCATCAAGAGAAGCCATGGATGCTAAATACTTACACCCTACTTAACGCACACATGTTAGGAAAAAACTTGCTTTTTGGGGGGTGCATTTCAATATCTACTTATTTTTCTTGAACTTTGACTCTGATCACCACAGTATAAGCAATAGCAGCAACTGGTAGGTTCTTGGCAGGGGGACCCTACAATTAATGACAGTAGCAAGAGCAGCACTAGGATCTTACTATGGTGCATTCAGCAAGAGCTCCTAAGCCAAGAGTACAGAAACTGGATTTCCACTATCATTAGTACAGAAGGTCCAAATCAAGACTCCAGGGGCTTAGAAGAAATACAAAACTTTGAGTCTCGAATGCCTGCACTATAGTCTAGGGTTAGTTTGCTAAGACTCCCTTCTCATCATTACTCACTGTACCAGTGGTTCAATAATATTTGAAAAATTACATGTTCCTTATGAGAAAATAGAGGTTACATTTAAAGTATGTGTAACAACATAAAATGTACTTTTTTATTCAAATACTAATGTATTGAAAATTACACAGAGAGTTCTAAGAAGTATAATAAACCCCTATTCTTTTAAAAGTCTAAGAATTTTACTATTGTACTAAAATTTAATACATAAATCAGGATAAAAATTGAATCCATTTATGTTGATCTAAAATAAGTTTTCAGAGACTACTGCTAAAAATAATTTTGATTTTAAAGGCTGTATAAAGTAATGCATAACATGCAATTTCTACTTAGATTTATCTCTTTGTAAAGGTAAGAGGTGGAAAATATTTGCATTTAAATTCAAAAAGCAGAGGAATTGGCATTTATTAGTGAGATGTGATTTGCTTTCTTTTAATGGATAATAAAATATTGATAGTAACATATCCAAGAAAATTTGGAATATTACCATTTTAATTAATACTAGTGTGAGGTAAATTCAAATTTTTTCTTAAAGATATTCTTACTTACTTGTTTCACATTGTTTTTGATTGAAATTATTTGGGGCTTTGATGATTTTGGTACACATAATACTGAAATTCATAAGATAAGAATTACTCAATTTGCAATAGGATTGATACAGTGAAAAATTTAATGACTTGAGTCATATAATGAATGCTTAGAAGTGATTGCTTTAGAAAGCAGATAACTACACATTAATTAGGGAAAATTTTTATAAACTGACATTGCTCATATGGAGGAACTAAGTAATTAATAGCAATCTTTATTTCAAGAAAAATATTTAAAACTGATTAAAGTAAATGCTTATTAAAATTTTAAATTGAAAATTTAAATGCTAATAAGTGTATGAATATATTAAGAGTAAATCAAAGTTTTTAAAAAATGAATTTTAAAAAACTCTCTTGAGATCATAGGTCCTATAAATATAGTATCCTTGTCCTTGATGACTTGTCCGCATAACAGGACAGTTTCACAGTAACTGCATGGTTCACTGAAGACTCACATATGAACACAGAAAATAATAGAGCTTTTGGTGTTTTGACTTAGAACTGTAGACTCCTGGGCCCACTGGATTGTCCCTTTCTTGTATCAGAATGACACAAATTCCAGATTGTTCAACATTTTAAACTGAAAATAACTCCTGCGTTAAATATTGCCTGCCAGAACTCTTTTCCAATTCTTGTTTCATAAACACAAAAAATCTAAAGAAAAAGGTCTTCACATTTATTTACACTGACTCATGCTTCTGAACAGGCCTTACAGGAAGGTGCTAAGGGGGACGTTTGGAGCAGTCAGCGCAGGCCTTGGAAGTGAACTTCTCCACCGTGTTATAGTAGCCAAGGGACCTGGTAGATGAGCAAAAAGCTTAAGTCCTAGGCTCACAGCAGACTTAGATTTAACACCACACCAAACTTCTCGCATCTAAAAGAACTTTCAAGTCTCTACCTCCCATGCAGGTGGCAAGCTCTCCGAGGAGACTCGGTGTGTTTATTATATAACACTCAATACATGGAGGAAAGATCACTCCATTCTGTGGCAACGGTCAAAGGGAGGCAGTGGTGTTAGAAAAAATTTTGGACTGCAGAACTTCTTTTTTCCCAAGGGGATTAATGATAGGATTATACTTCTCACAATTTTCAAAGATAGGAAAGTTTAACAGAAATTTTCATCTTCCACACACATAAACTCATTAAAGTTTTCAAGAACCCTGGAAAAATAAAAACAGTTTGACAGCTTTCTGGTTTACTTTCAGATTGTAAATTATTCTGATCTTCAATTAGCAAGATACAAAGACATCGAAGGAAGCAATTACAACTAGAAAATGTTTCCATTTAATTTTTGTGATTGTACATTTGGAAGAACACATCAGGGGTTAACATTCTGAGAAGAATATGGTTGATTTTAATTACTCTTTTTTCAATAATATCTCCAATTTTGTAAATAAACATGTTTCTATTATAACATTTAAATAAAGTATTTTTAAAATTGCTACCACTGAAAAAGATACCTCAAGCAAAGTAGTTTTTAACTAAATAGTTTACTAAATATTTCATTATTTAAGTCATTTTACTTTCAATTTAGCATTGAAAAGCTAGTAGTGTTTTATTTTTGTCCAATAAATAATGTTTTTCATTAACATGAGATGCTACTTAAAAGTTCCAGATTCACCATTCAATGAGGTAGCGTTCTCCCCAAAAGCATTTTTTCTTTTCCTTTTTCTACTGAAATTTGGCCAAACTAATACTTATATTTAGACTAATACTGAAAGCTGTAATTTTTTGTTTATGTTTGTAAACAAGTATTATTTAATAGAACCACACCCAAAATCTAAGAATAATTGAAAAGAGTCTTCAACTCTAAAAACTAGTGCAAATTATTTTAGAAAAGTAAAAGCTAATGATTGTCTGAAGTTTCAATAAATGTACTGGAGCAACTATTTGCATATCACACCATATATAAAATGTTGTTAGACCTAAATAAAAATGCAAAATGTTTACATTGATAAACATATGCTAAAAATATAGCTCATCTTCAATAAAATCGAGAAGATCCTTGGATAAAACTTTCTTAGATGTAATAAAGTTAAGAGTAAAACTGATAAATTGGACTTCATGATATCCGACAAGTTGAGTAAATTTCAAACAAATGTACAGAGCACATATAGGCTGCGTCATTGTATTTCCATGAAGTTCTAGAACATGCAACATTAATCAATAGTATTAAAAAGGGAATCAAATTTCCAGGAGAGCAGCTGGTAGGGACGATCTGCAAAGGTAACACAGGCAAACTTTCTAGACAGACTAAAAAAAGGTTCCATAACTTGATTCTAGTGGTTGATGAATGGTATGCAAATGTGTCAAAACTCACCAAAAAGTATGTATAAAAATGTGTGCACTTTATTATATGTAAATTACACAGAAATCAAGTCATTAAAAATAGATTCTCAGCTACAGGGATTAGCAACAAGATTTCTCACATCTCAATCACATGCAAGTCTTCCTAATTGAAATAAACTGCTGTATCCCATTCCAAGTTTCTCATTCAGTAGGTATGGGGTGATGTCCCAGGAATATGCATTTTTAACAAGTTCGCAAGTGAGGCTATTGTGGCTCGTCCAGATGCCACACTTTAAGAACCTCTGCCTTAGAGGTAGACAGAAACGACTCCCAAGTTGACACACTAGAAAGAAAGAAGCTCAGTTGTAGCAAGCTGGCTTGCTGAAGTCTGATACAAAGCAATTATTAAAGCTGAAATCTATGCATAGGCCTCACAATTTAATGGAACGGGGGTTAGTTTTTTTGAGCAATTTGCTGAATAAAACAAAAAGGAGGTTTTTTTCGCTTCCATGCGCCCAAAAAATCCTTGGAAATTCATAGATAGAGTTGGCAAATACTCTGAAATTAAAAACAGTATGTCTCTGTGTACCTGCCAGGGCCAAGTTTCACCAAATTTTCAAGAGACTATGATCACAAATATTTAGAAGAACTAAAGTAATTGAATACCCTTTCCATTTTTTCTTCTACATATGTGTTCGTCACAGAAAGACAGGATGTGCACATGAAAACTTACAACTTCATTTTTTATTTATACTGAGCACTCAGAAATTTGAGATTTAAAACTTGGCATAGTTTTTATGTAGGTCACTAGCTGTGAAGAAGAACAAGTAAAGAAAACACTCCTGAGACTTGCAAAACATCCTAGGAGTATAATTTTTCAAACAAGACTAAAATGAAGGTTCTCCTAATATTGTGATATTATACTGCCTCTATGCCCCCAGTATTCCTAGTTCTAATGTAATTACAGTGATACATTTTAATTAAAATTAAGAATTTAGAGTCTTGGACAACATATGAGCAATAGGGCACTTGTGGGTAGAAGAGCAGTTTTATTTGTGCAGATAAATTTTCATGTGTAGATTATGCAAACATGCACAGTTAGGACAGTTTTATGACTATTTTAGTTTCATTTATAAGCATTTTAATCAAACTGCTAATAGTATATGGCATATCCGTCTAATCCCTGTCTACTGTAATTCTTTTTACTCCTTACAAAAATAAAAAATATGTTTTCAGACTTGTACTGCCTTATCTGGTCTAGATCCTAGACACAGATTTAGGAGGTCATTTCAGTTTGTCAACAAACTCCTAGAATCTTGTTACATTAAATTATTTTCATACAATATTAACAATGCAAATAATCATGAAGCTCAACCATTAACAAATTTAGCATATGCATTTCATAAAAAACGTGAAAAATCTTCGAATATGTGATCCATTGACTGTTGCTTTGTGCAGAAAACAATTTAACTGTAAAACATTATGACCACTATGAGTTCTTTGATACTCTAGGTTATGAAAAGGTCTAGGCTTTATTTTCCTGCATGTTTTTCAAAAGAGTATGGTCCATGGTCCAGATATTGTAAGTATATTAAGCTTTTTAAGAAAATGAAAAAAGTGTTTTCTTATCTGGACTTTTTTTCTTACTGATTTTTAATTTCTGCATAGAAACATCATGCAAAGTGATATCCTCTTTCCCTCCTCCTTATGTGAGCTACTGCTAACAGCTTTCAATTCGGGAAGTCTACCTCTGCGTCTGCTGTGCTCACTGGCGTCAGTTCAATTGTTTCTCCAGCCAGCGGAGCATCTCGTGGCTTCTGAAGGTCAATGCAGGCTGCCAGCACTCTGCAAACATCCCATCTTTTCATTCATGCTGCAGTCCAACGTGCAGACCCATTACGAGAAATGGAAGCAGGCGTGTGACTTTTTCTATGAACAATTACTGAATTTATTGTGATGTAAAATGAATTAGGTCATGAGTGAGTGAGGCTCTTCCATCACCCCCCACCTTTTTTCAAGGCGATAGAAATTAGTTTTGTATTTGAGTAGTTTGCCCGTGTACAGATGATTATTTGTATAAATTATACCCTCATGTCATCTGCCTTTGAAAGTTACTCTTCCAACCATATCACTACCAGTTGCAATAAACCAATGATGCAGGAAGCAGCTCCAAACTAAGGACGCCCGCAAAGCAGACCCCACATTGACCATCTGTTGGAGGAGGGATGACATTAGTATAATGTGTGCCTGGAACATATCCAGGACTGTGTATTCTGTCACATATCAGATGAACACTGAAATCAAACTGATGATTTTTTAATTCCAAGGGGATAAGAAATGGAGAACAAAAAAGGGAAATGGTTCCAGATATACTCAAAAGAGCTCAAGCAATGACTTGATCCAAAAGTAAAAAAAAAATTGATAAAGGCAGATGATCTCAGAAGAGAAATAACCCACATTGTATGGGCCAAAAATTTGTATTATTGGGTTAACAGACATGTATTTAAACATTACTTCTATGTTCTGCAGTTAATGCTCAGGGAAAAAAAGTCTCTCTTACATAAAGTCAAGCTGAACTACAAGCACAAAATATACCCAAGATTTTTGAGGCACAAACAAGTTTTTCTCTCTATTTTAGAGAAATCAAAATGTTTTACGTACTTTATATGATAATGTTTTAGATTAGCCTATATAACAAGAGACAAGGTTGAATTGCTTCAGTTTGATTTGTTCTTTTTAAATTTTTAGAGCAGTAGAACTGTTATATAGCATTTATATAGTTTGGGAAATAAAATGAGAACTTCACTGGAAAAACAAATAGTTACACTGTGTTTTAACAGGAGACTCACTGAAGTTTGATTACAAGATCTGATTTGATAGCTAAGTTTTTAATTATCAGTGAGGCAACTTTGTGTAAGTAATTTCATTTCTCTGATTCTCAATTCCTTTAAAATGCAAAAATATCTAGTGGGGACTTTATGTCTGAGATCTTTGCAAAGCTATAAATAACCTTCTTCCGGTTTCGGTAAAGTACAGTGGTCGGTGATGGAGGAAACACCCTTTGGTCGCAGGCTGAGGCAGAAGCGCCCTCTTCCTCCCCCAGTGACCCTCTCTCCCTGCTTACTGACCAGGACAGTCCCGGCCCCACTGGAGTAATCCTCAGCATGCAGCCCACCTACAGACCACCCTGTAGGATGAAGAACTTCACTGGAATGCACAGGAAATCTATAAAACTCTTAAGGTCACAATAGAAAAAAAATTCTACCTGCAAGGTTTTGGGTACCATCTATGGATATGATATTTCAATAGTGTACTGGGACTTTTTTACTATTCTAGGTCAATGAGAAGGACATTTCATGTGTCTATCTGTTCATTTAACAAATATGAAGTCCCCATGGTGAGAAGCTTGGGGTCTATCCATCTGGGAACAGAAGTGGCATGCTGGTGCCTGCCTCTGTGGAACTTACATTTTAGTCGGGAGAGACACCAAGGTCAAGTACACTGAAACACTCACGGGTTGTCCTAAGGGCGATTGAAGAAACACAGAATAATAATGGTGACTGAGAGTGAACTGGAGAGTGAGGGAGATGAAAACCACAGGGAGAGGGGGCTCCCTTTAGTTGGGGTGGCTGGTGATCTGTTCGTGACGTTTCCGTATCATTGAAACGTACTAAAAGATACACACCAGCAAGAGAAAGCAAGTTGTCCTCATTAACATCACTGCTAATTCAAATGCTCGAACTGGAACGCAGCATTTAGATAGTGAGGTTTATTTTTTCCTATTTGAAAGTTTGAACTATCAGCTCTTACACATAACTGATGAGAGCTCTGCCCGCTGCGGGGGAGCAGATGCCACCCAAGCTCCCCGACCCAGACCTGCCAATGCTCATCTATCTCCAGCACTGAACGCCTCACCACCCACGGCTCCCCATGCCGAGCAGGGAACCACATCGTGCGCACTCTACGACCCGCCCGTGACATCGGGGGTCACTTAATGTCCACACTGGCGAAAAGCACAGTGGATGTTAAAAATTTAAAAATGCTTCAATTCAGTTTCAATCCCTTTTGACTTCAATATCTGCCAGGATTGTTTTCTAATTTATCTCCCTACTCATCGCTCATTTGTTTCCATTGCTACTTTTTGTCTCCCCCAACCCTCACCTGTCCCAAGGGATCTAACCTCAGACTCTTTAAGCAAAGTTATAAAAAAAAAAAAAACTGACAGCAAAGAACTGCCCTTGGCAGAATTATAATAGTCAAATAGAAGACACGGATTCGGCCCACCGAGGCTCTGCACGCCATCGTTTCCCATCTCTGTATACAAATCCATTTTCGCAAATTGCTTTTGCTCTGTCTCTGAATGACTAACACTGCCCTCTTCCCAGCCCCCACTCGCAGGTGATGTTCTCAGGTTAGAGCCCTCAGACTCTTGACTGCACATGAGGGCTCCAGTGTCAGCGGACCTGAGTTCAAATGTCCACTGGACCTCCTACTATCTAGTAGCGGGGTAGGGACAAATAAGTGAACCTCTTAGGGAAACAAAAGCATTTATTTCATCAAGTAGTTGTGAAGACTAACAAAAATGAAACTCACTTGGCACCAAGCAAACATGGATAGATTCATGGAGGGCTCAGTATCTATAAACTACTATAGTTTCATAATCACTTCCGAGAATAAATGAAATGTAATTTTTATCGGCTATCTGTCCTCCCTCCCGCCCTTCTTCCCCTCCTACTCTTCCTTTCCCCTTCCCTCCTTCCTTTTTTTTTTTTTTTTTTTTGAGACAAGGTCTCATTATGCCTCCTAGTTTGGCCCCAAACTCCTGGGTTCAAGTGATGCTCCTGCCTCAGCCTCTCAAGTAGCAGGGATCACACAATCCCACCCAGCTTATAAAATCTCTCTAACATACGGCATTTGTCTTTTTATACTGACTCATGTTCTGAATCCTGCTGTATCTATTCAGTGCCCACCAGATCAGGGAAATTACTGAAATAATCCCCTAGAGGGTTTCTTATCTTCTGTCATTCTCTTCACTCTCTGAAAAACTTCATTCCAACACTACTTTGGTTACATCATGAGATGACTCTCAATCTAACACTCATCCTCCACCTACCTAGGTCTACTTCCGGGGCCCTGAGGGGTATGTCCGCCATTTTGGTGGCACTGACAGAGTCCATGTGACCTGAGAAAGACCAGGGAAGTGTTGACTGTGTAGGGCTCCCAGCCCCTTACCACAGCCTCAACCAAGTAACTTTATCCGATTTATGTACCAGGGAGTTGGGTATAAAATGTTTTATTTGAAAATAAAAACAGAAAGATGCTTGCACAATTAAAATCAAAATAGAAAACTGTTACTTGTATGGGAATACAGCTCCAGAAGGACTAAGCGTTTTCTCTTCTGTTCACTGCAGTAACCTCAGTGCCCGTAACGGTGCTTAGGAGATCTCGACAAAAAAGTTTTTTAAAGGGATGAAGGAATTTAATGAATTTTGGCTCTATCTATATGTTAACTGAAATTATGGTCTATCTACTCAACTACTTTAAGCTTCTTTTCTTCCACCTACTGCAATGTAGACTCCTCCACCTTTACTGGAATCACTGTGAAGATTAAAAATGTAAAGTACCTTGCACCGTGCTTGAAACATGCTAACCTTTGGCTTTATTGTTCCCTCTGCCAAAATCCACTTGTTTCACACACCTACCCTTACCTGGAATTTCCTCTTTTTTCCTTTTAAAATTTTTCTGCATTAGTGATATTAAGGTTTTTCTCAGAATCTTTTCAACCTGGCTGGAGAGAAGAGAGTTTGTGTGGTTTAGGCTCAGCACTTTCTGGGCTGAGTTACTGCTCCTCATGTTCCTCAAACGCTGTGAGACTGCAGGCTGAGAAATCCAAGGATTCCCTTCCTCACACATTGCTTGGCTCCATGCCACTGAATGGCTATCATTTGTTGCTAATGGTGCAAAATCACTGCCTATAAAGATCTTTCAAGTTATATTTAAGATAATATCAGTATCATATCAATATAATATGAGATCAACTTCACAGTATTAGGTCCAGCACAATGTGAAATGCTAAGAATGTGCCTATCAAGGTACCATTTTATACACAGACATATGCACCTTTGTCTGTTATTGACTGGTAGTAGTATGTGTCTATATCCTATACTAATAGGATATGGAGAAAAACAAGGTTGATCTAATAGTTTCTGATCATTTATTTAATAGTTCAGTGATTTGATAGAATATCTTTCAGATTATTAAAAGGCATACAATAAATTAGATTTTTTTCTTATGTTCACTATTAAACTTTCTTTATGACATTTATATTGTGACACATAGCTTTTTAGCTTATAAAGTATTTGATAGTAAAAAGAATTTTCCCTGATAGCATGTCCAATTCTTACCAGCAGCATTAACTACAAGTAATAGAATTGTTAGCCACTTCAGAATTTTGATCACCAAAGTCAGGAAAGGAAAGCATTCTTGAGTCTGAAAATATATTTCCTTTGCAACTGAAAAAAAAATGTGGTTTTAAAGTAGGAACATAATGGGTCTTTGGAAATGTGTATACATTTTCGATTTGTTTCACTCTAACCCTCAAAATAAATAAATCTATGGTAGCTGACTGGCTTCAAAGTGACTTAACCTTAATTTGAAGTCCATACTGAAAGTGGTGCCTGCACAACCTTCCCTAATCAGGTTTGAAAGAGACAGATGGGTCTGCTCCTTCCTTGCACTGTGTTGATAGCTACAATCTACATTTGCTCACATAACACATTAAAAAAATCAGCTGCAGAACTGACATCAGAGCAAGTGATTCCAATTTCTAAATATATATTCTATATTCAAAAAGGCAACAGTGCAGCCTATAAATTCCCTGCTGATAATGACTAAAATCCATTTCAGAAAAAAAGTAATAAATGTGAAGAAGCCTGTTTTTGAAAGGAGTCGGCCTTTTCAAGAATATCAGAGGTCATTCCTGTAGAAGTTGCTAAGTAGCACTGAAGAGCATTTCTTCCTGTTTATTTGTCTTCCTCTTGCCATCTGTAATTCCCAAACTCTCTGCAGGTCTCCTTGACTTATCCAATGAAAAGGCAAACATGCTACTGAGACACAGCACACATTCATAACTAATGGTAGCAAACTTATCAAACATGTGCTGTTTTTTCTTGTGGGCAAATTACATTTCTTTGCCCCTCAGGGTCAGGCCTGGCCAGAGGAACTGATCTGACTAGTAAGATGAGTACAGAGACTTGTGTCTCTTTCCTGGGAAGTTTTCAGAGCCAGGGTGTCCTCCACAGCTCTCTCTCCTCCTCCTCTGTGCGTGCGACAAGATCACCACCGTTCTTGGTGCATGTTGCTGTGACAACTGAGGTTCCAGAGTACAGACAGACTGGAGAAGAGCCCCTCTCCCCAGTATGCATCAGACATAGAATGGGGAGGGGAGAAATGTATCTCTGAGGCATTAGGACATCGAGACTGGACATCTCTCACCTCAATAATGGAGCCTATCTGAACTAATATGATAAGAAGTCACACACTACCATGAAAGAAGGCTCCGTGTTTAGCTAGTATGAGGGGAAAAATCACACAGCAGGATTGTTAATGGTAGTGAACAAAGGGCATATATAAATCTACCTGCTACAGATTAAGTGGCAAATTATTACGGGGTTGAGGATTCATCTTTGGGTTACTATTTAGCAGGGGAAGGGGATATATATAAAACCATCAATTTGTTTATTAGTATCAAGAGAAGAGGGATGATTACACTTTATCCTTAGAAATCAAAACACTTCTCATCGTGACCAAGAGTGTGCAGTACAATGGGTGGCGGGGGCCATGTACTCATAGGAACAGAAGGACAAGAATTCAGTTCTTAGCTATACCTCTTCCTGGATTCTCAACTTTGGACAAATTCAGTTTAAGATTTATTTTCCTCATCTGTAAAAGCAGAATATGAAACCTACCATGTAGGAATACTGTGGAGGTAACAGGCAATGTCTGCCACGGGTGCTACGTAATACGTGGGTTACACCAGGTGCTCAATCAGTGCCCATCTCATGACTGTCCCTCTCTGTAAATGGAAAACTAAAGGGCTCGGAGTCAGTTATCTAGGGGACACATTCATGGTGGTTTAGGGATGGTTAAGGAGCATTAGTTTCAGGTTGAGATCTTAATTTGAGAGGGTGTTATTTCAAGGATTCTCAAAAAAGAAAACAGCTTTAATTTTAGGGATAAAGAGTTCTGAAAGACAGTTTTGGAGGGACACTGAGGAGGTAAGAAGAGACTCTGCCTCCTTCTGTCAACAACGATATTCGAGGAAACCCTGGCAGGAGCAGGTGACAACCGTGACTCAGTTCTGTCCTTTACTGTGCCCAAGAGTGTGAGATCCAAAGAGAAGATCAGGGGAAGAACTGACATGTAACAAACACTGTCTCACAGAAGAGTCACTCTATTTAGCTATGATCATTATTGCACATAAAATGGGACAGAGCAGGCATTTTCACAAATACTTAATGACCCTGGTTCCTTTTCCGACAACACAAGGCTGCCAGGTCTCACTGGCATTCAATTTAATGCCTGGATGAGAAAAAGCCACAGCGCTTCTAAGCTCCTGGGTCATGCGAGGGAGTTATACCTGCGTTTCCTTTAATATCTTTTCTGGATACTCTCATCTCTAACTTGGCCCTGCAGGGGCAAGGAGCTTCTGACTCGGGTAGCTTTCTGGTCTCAGTTCATCACTTTTCTTCATCATGTGCACATGACTTTTGACATTTAATCACAGTACAATAGGACAAAATTCTTGGACCTAAAAAGATTTTGATGCAACATTAGCTTGATGGCTCTGACTCCAAGTTTTAAAAAATGAACACCCTGCCCCTCAAATTATTTCATTATTATATGGGATGGAATTTATCCTTGAATAGTTCCTGCAGATATTTGTCCATCAAAATACATTCCCTCGCACATGTAGGGCATCACTTCTCAGTTACTGACTCATTTTCATGTCCTGCGCTTCTTTCATTGGGAGGAGATTCCAATATTTGAAGCAACTGCTCTGGATGCACAAAATATATGAGGACTTTCTCCATAAGGTGATTCTGTGACAGATGACATTCAACCAACAAGTTCAGGAGCACCAGCAGTGGGCACTGAGGGCCAGAATGAACCCCTTCGAAGGCCTTCTCTCTCTTGCATCACTGTGTAGGATCACCCCTCAGGCCCTGTTCATTCCAATTATTGACGATGTGTCTCACTCAATTTACGGGATGTTATACAAGGGATATTATAACCTAAGACGACTTCAGTCATGTACCTCGTCAGTGAAGCACTGTCAAAGTAGAAAACACTGGTTACACATTCAGGGGTTGTCTGTAGGCCAATAACCAAAGGAAAGGAACATTCAGATGATGATTCTAAAAGACCATTAGGACTGGCTTTGAGTAGGAAGCCATTTGATGCAGCAGCAGAATCCTTCAGTTTCAGAATGACTGAACTACTAGGCTTAGCATCAGTAGGAGACCCATGCGTCCTCTGTAGGACAAGATCCGACTCAAGGTTAAAACCCAAAGCATTTCCACAAGTCAGCTGGATAGGGTTTGTAACCCAGGTACAGCTGGTGAAGGGGTAAAATAGAAACCTATTTAGTTCACACTGTAAGCTTCATGGCAAGACCAATTCAACTCTAAATATGGAATAAATGTTGGTTAGCCCAATATCAACCTAAATTAGATAACTGGTTCCAAACTATGTTAGAGATGTACTTAAAATGGTAGCTCTTTGCTAAGATGGGTTGGGCTCAGAAAATGATTTTATTGGTAGTTTTCAGAGGAAGACTGATTTTGGAAATGCCCATTATCCATGTGAAACATACTTAGAAATGAAGAGAGGTGGCACAAAGTTTTGTTGCATTTGAAGATTTAAATTAGTATTTTTTTTCCTGACAAACTCATGCTTATTCAAATCACTGGTAAGGCAGGTTTCAAGACAAAACAAAAAAACTAACCAAGGGCCAGCAGTTTGGCTCAGTGGCTTAAGCGCCTGCTTGGCAGGCGCGAGGTTGTGAGTTCAATTCCTGGTACCACCACCAACAACAACAAAAACAAAACAAAACAAAAACAGAAAACAACTAACCAAAACTAAACAAAAAGGAAAAAAACGTGCGCCCTCAGACTGAGGCAGGTGGATGTGGATGCAGTAAGATCTGCTCAGCTCACTCTCTTTCTGGAGCTTCCGCCCTAAGTTCACTTCCTGAGACTGCTTCCCTCGAAACCTGTTCTTCCCCTCTGCTCTTCTCCCATAACAGTGAGTGCTTACTGAGTGCCCGTTCTGGGCCATGTCATATTCATCATGCGTAGGCTACGCCGGTGAAAAATAATCTCTAGCCCTCAGCGGCACGTGGCAAGTTGGGAAGTACATTTAATTAACTGTAACCTGATGGTTTCCTTTATTGCTTTATTCCTTGAAGTCAGACGACTATGTTTTGTTCATCTCTGTGGCACACATCAGGCCCTGAATAACTATTTGCCTAGTGACTTAATATGGAACTCTGACTAATAATGATTTTAAAAGTCAAAGACATTCTTTAAAAGAATATTTGAGTCCCTGCGCCTCAGTAGTAATGTATGAACTAGCATAGTAATTAGAGCAGTGGCGTAGTTGTTTCCAATTTTATAGATCTAATTTCAGAAAGTTTTATAGTTGAAACATGGAGCTGTCAAACACAACCGATTTTAGTGATTACAATACTTCCTTGTAGTCAATGCCCTTGAATCCTATAAAATTTTTCAGGGAAAAATTTCCTTTTTTTGGTTGGTGTGCAAATACAAAATAAAAATCAATCTGTACTCTGAATATGATTTTAATGTTAGAATATTAGAGAAATCAGTAAGGCTTTAACTTTAGGCTGTTAGCGAAGCTTTATGGCTTAATATTTAAAACAATTCCTAAGTGGTCTTAAGTGAATGGCCATGTAGATATTCACACTTAGTACCTATACAACTGTTGTGATTTACAATTTACTTTTAGTAAAATCTTCACGAAGGCAGATATGCTCCTGAATTGTTTTTTCCTCTGACTCATTAGTATTTGCAAACAAAGATGACAACTTCCCAAGTTCTATAAATGAATGCAGTCCTCGCTGTGGGGTGGTGAGTACAGTCAGTGATGGCAATGTCCGCGTGGTGAGTGGCAGGCTGCTGAGTTGGGTTCTAGCCCGGTTTGGACTCACTGGCACTCCTGCCCTCTGTGGGCGTCCTCCTCGTCCTGTTGTTTATGTCTGCTGGATGGTGAGTGGGAGGGACTAAAAAAAGACAAAAAGAGACGGCTAACCAGTTCCATGGTGGAAATTATGCTTGAGAGTCAATTTAGAATTGCTTTATTTATATTCATCTTGCCTCTCATTGCCATGACTACATGTTGATTTTTATTAATATAGCATTTACAACGGCAAATTATAAGATGGCAGTATCTTATATTGAGTCTATTCTTACAACTTGAGAAAACAATGTCGACTAGATAATTTAAAACAGCACTGTGAAAATTTACTACACTCAGCTGGTAAAAACAAGTTCCAGACTTTTTTTTTTTAATTCAGATTTTGAACCTCCAGTAAATATTTTGGGGATTGAGTTTCATGAGTGTGAGACAACAGGCTGAAAAACAGGACGGTCGTTCTGATAATGTCACAACAAGCCACACTATTTATAGACGTTGAGTAATATATTTAAATAGTGAAAATAGCAAATGTCATTTAAGTCAAGGATTTCTCCTGTTAGTCATCGTGACAATCATTCTCAACAACAGCAACCTATAAACTGACGATGTGAGGCGGGTGTGGCCCAAAATGCCGAACACCTGCTATGCTGCTTGGAACCCCGCCCCCACCACAGAATCACCCTCACTAAGAACTGCTGGGGGAAAGATCAAACAAGGGTGGGAAGTAAGTGACTGGGGAAACGGGAGAAAGTCAAGCTCAGTTACTGTAAGAAAGAGTGAAAGGAAGCTGCACCTGCTTTGAAAATTAAAGGTGTGTGTGAAATCTTAAACTTCATCACATTTATGTTTCAAGCCCAGATTGAGCTTAGGACAGAAGGAGTAGAGAGAGTCTTTAATCACAGATTACTAATATATAAGTTAGTTGTTTCTATCTCGGTATCCCAACACTTCCACACTCCCAACCCAACAAGCACACAGGCTCACAACCACAAAACACTCACAGACTATTTCAGAATGGGAGTCAAAGGCTGGCACCAAGCTACTTTTTATTCCTGTACAATCTGCCCGTTTCGCTTAAAAAAAAAAAAAAGGGAAAAGAAAAACATTTCACAGCTACTGCTTTTGTTTTCTTGTGCAAAAACCACAGACACTCCCACGCAACACAAGCTCAATTCCAGCCAAGCTTGTTTATTTAAATTAAAAAAAAAACAAAAAAAAAAAAACAGGTCTTCTAGTTTTATGTTAGCAAAGTCACCTCCACTGCCAGTGCTAATGCTAAATGCGCAATAATACTTTATTGTCACGAGCAGGAGTCTGCTTTGCTAATTAAATGCAGCTGTCAGTAATTACTACTTGTCAGTGTGATCTATTTTAGGGAACTCTACTTTAAATGATAAAAGATGGGATCGGGCTTGAAAGGGTGGGACAGGCAAGGTGACTGCCTACTTCCTCAGATCAGAAACTTGCTCTTTTTCTATGACAAATGAGTAACTTTTAGATTATGATGATGTCTTAGCTGAATTATTCTTTAGTGCATGAGTGATAAAGGCTGCAAAAATAACTGTTTTTAAAAAAAATCTGAAACCTAAATATCATCCCTCTTGGTAAGATCAGGAAGCACTAGGACTTTCAGAGTTGTAAATGCATCCTGACGGTAACAGTTGATAAAAGGCAGTAATTCTATTTAAAAAAATCAATGTAAAGTCACTGTAATCTCTACCATCAAATATTTAGCTCGCTAAAGGTGCACCTTCTAATTTGCCAGGAAACCTGATTAGACACAAGGGAGACTCTCGTGGAACAGGGGAATAGTAACTGTTCCTTGTGTGTGTTTTTCACTGATATGCCATCGTGTTTACTCTAGGAAAACGTAAGACTTTGGTTCAGGACTTGAAAATCTACAAATTAACAAAACGTTCATGGTGCTTGCGTATAATATTGATTTATTTGAACTGATTCTAAGTGAATTCTAAAATTCTGCAGTCGCTCTCCATCTGTGTCCCCAAAAGCAATGTCAGGACAAGGATAATGGCAGCCTGGTTTGCTCCATGAGGTGGAACTGGGGGTGCCACAGATGCTGGCGCTGTGTCCAAGGTCACAGAGGAGCGGGCCTTTGCCCTGCCCTCCCCTCATTCCCTGACTGTCAAGTGTGGCAGCAGAGAGAAAGGGCAGCTGACCTCTGGGAGTTAAGTGGTAGATGAGGACAGGAGAGGAAGGAGCCAGTGAGAAAAATCAGTGCAGCAGGAAGTACAGCATGAGGGAGATTTGGTGCACGAGTACTTGTACCCCACAGAGCCCTCCGTGACAGATCACTCTCCTCATACCATCCTGACTGCCTCATCCTTCTTCTCCCACCATCTGTTTTCTATCCTACACTCCAATAAGTCCTCTCATTACTGCGTAATTAATTACCTTGTTATGGAGTCCTTCAAATTTGGCAGCTACTCTTTGGAATACAACACATTACTTAAGTAGAATTAATATTTTTTTTTTTTTTGTCCCAGAGGGAAGAAAGTTTTTCAGATGGAAAATGGTGAAGGAAAAAAGTACCTAGATATATTTTAAAAATAGACTAATAACACTAACTCTCACAGAATACATGGTCTCCTGGGAATAGTGTAACGTCTTCCTTTTTCCATACTACATAGCCTCAATTTCTCTACCAAGAAAATTTGGACTATTTCAGATATTTTAAAAAATGTTATCAATTCCAAGTGATCAGTATCTCAGTAGAAGAAATTAAATAGTGACTGAAGGCCTTAAAATGCGGGATTTATTCAAAAGAGAAAAATCAAGAAGGTAAACATGGGTGATAGGTAAGGGCTCTGAAAGTGATTTTAGATTCATGAGTTTTGATCACGTCCTCCACTAAATCCCCAGACTGTCATATGCTAAATTCAACCTTTTGTAGAAGCTGGTCATGTTCCCAGAACACAGTAGATGCTCACTGAATAGCTGGCAGGGTTATGTACAATGATTTTGAGCTACTGGCATGGTATTGAGTCACTGTCATGTGACACACGCTAGAAGATGAAGCAAGTGGGGGCATTTGTTGGCAAATGTTTAAGCATCAAGGACAAAGGTATGATTCTGTGGTCTAGAGATGACAAGAACATGGATTTCATTTTCTCATATGAGCATCCAGAAGGTTCTTGTGCATAAAAATAATCAGTTTTCCTTGTGGCACTATAATTCTTCCTACACCAGGTTCCCTGTTTTCTAAAATGGGAGGCCAGTACCCCATGGGCTACCAGAATGCCTTCACATGTCCGGCGCAGGAGGAGGCACCCGCTCAGGCTCCCAGCGCTGGGCTTCCGCCCCAGGAGACCACTGGGCGTAGGGAGGCAACACGACTTGCACCACAGCCAGAGACCTTAACATTTTTCACTGTGTAATTGTTAACATACCCCTTTCACTTTCAAAAGTCTCCAAGTTTGGAAAGTTGCTTACTTTACTACAGATAAATCTTTCATTCGGCATTCCAACATTTCAGTATTTTGGAACATTTAATGTAGGTACAGCTTTCTCATCACTGGGACACAACACCCGACACCTGCCATTTAAAAGAGAAATGATTCAATTTGGCTCAGTTTTGGGGGATTCAGTCCATGGCTGGCTGGTTCCAAGACAGAAACCTGACGGCAGAGGGATGCGGCAGAGCGAAATATTCATTTCATGGCAGCCAAGAAGCAGACAGGGAAACAGCATTAGGGAGAAAAGAAACCAGGGACCATATATAGTACTCAAGGTCACACCTTCAGACCCACCCGGATCCAGCCACACGTGTGCTTTACTGATCTGCCCAGCATTTTTAATGCAGTCATTCTGACATATGATTATGGGTCACAGTAGGGAGCCACCATTCATAGTGATTGATTATTATTAGATGAAGTAAAGTCACAGAAAACTTGATGGCTATAAAAGAAAAAAGTTAGCCACTTTCTCAAAACAACAGAACTTATCCCTAGTTAAAAACAAAGATTGACTCATCTTTTAAAATAGAATACACTTAAACCCTCACAACAGCATAAAAATGTTTAAGTAAACTTATAAGTGAAAACAAATAGGATTAACTTGGATTTACTTTCTTACTGCTCATGGTTTTCTCTCAGTTTTAAGATATACGATGAGGTTATGATGTCCATATAACTATGGAATATTAGTTGATACTTTCATATAATTTAGAGTAGAAGTGAAGAATGTGATACAGTATATTTCTTCCTTTTGTTTTTAATTTCAGAAATGATATACCATAATAAGAAAATCCACCTAAATGGCTACACAGGTTAAACATTCCTTATTTTTCTCCAATTTTGGAGTATTTCCACTTGCATAATGAAGTATCTTGGGGATGGGATCCAAGTTTAAACATAAAATTCATTTATACTTCATATTTACCTTATACACATAGCCTGAAGTTAATTTCATAAAATATTTTAGAGCACTTGAACTTTTACTGTGACCTGTCACATGAGATCAGGTACAGAATTTTCCACCTGTGGCATCCTGTCAGAGATTAAAAACTTTCAAAATGTAAAGCATTTTGGATTGTGAGATGATGAATAGTGAGCCCATAATTTATACACTGTATTAAATGGACCAACGTATTTAGAGACTAGTATGTTACATATTTTTGAAGATAATTTATTTTGTGTATGTTTGAAGGAAATGTATTTTACTTGTATGTGTGGTTTTGTTTTGTTTTGTTTTTATCAGAGAGGAGTCACACACATCTAAGACCAACTTGCTTGCACATTTGTTATGAAATACATTAATCCACAGGCCATTTCTATTTCTTTGTACTAGACAAGGGTCTGTAACATGATTATCATATGTTGTCAGCTCAGCTCATCTTACTGCACTTTCTATTTTGTCATGGCAAAAGAATTTAAATTCATACTTACCTTAAACCTTAAAAGAGAAATCAGATTTGTATATTATATAGATACTAATGATTGATTAAATATAAATCCCTTGCTTTGTAGGTAGGAGGGAATTGAATTATATAATCTTAGACATATGTAAAAAATTTGAATAGAAGAAAAACTAAAAATTGAGCTTTGGGTAATGTAGGATTTCCTGAAGCGGTTTTAATATTACAGGCAGTATATAAAAGCAGAGATTGTTTAATTGTCTATAGACTATTATTAGAGAAATGGAGACCTAAATCTACTCTAAAGAGCTCGTGTTAGTAGATGTGTATTTATTCCAACACTCAGCACACTGCTGAACAGAGAGAATGGGGGAGGGACAGCAAGAGAGAGGGGTGCAGTTTCCATGCTACCCCAGGCAGAATTAAACACTTTCATCCCACTTCCCTCATTGGGCCCCCCTCCATCATTTAGCACAGTGAATGCCACTCATTTCTTTACTAGTTGGATCTACTCTTGTGTCTATAAGTTCCTTGAGACAAAGACTAAGTCACTATATCCTCAGCACCCAGAAGACTACCTGGTATACAGTAGTTGCTCAATACATGAATAAGGAAAAAACACTGAATAAGCTAGCAAGTGAGAAAACAGCATTATAACATTAAGCAGAGGGAAGGATAAGACATCTCTCCCAATAAAAATGTAGGTAGTGCTTCTATATTCTAGACTCTGTGCTAGGAAGTAAAGATACAAGTATTGGTGGGAGGTGGGGGTAGACGATGTGTATATTCACGCAGGGAAGCAAAGGAAATAACCTAATAACTGAAGAGATATACTCTATACCAATGATGACAAACCTCCTGGAGACCAAGTGCCAACCCACTTAGTTACCACAAAGTGCCAATACTGCAATTAAACCTGAATACCCAACGCTCAGCTACTAGAGTGATACAGGGGCAACATGGAGACAGAGGGCTCTGCACACCCGCTGCAGCACGTGTGCCTTAGGCTCACCCCACTGATTTATAACACAGCAGACAGGGAAAATCCTAGCTCATCTTGCCTTGGGTGAGGGTGGTGTTATGGTTCATGTCTAGATAACCCCCCAAAGTTCCATGCGCTCATAGGTGGGGCCTTGTGGGGGAGGTGATTGGATCATGGGGGCATGGTGATCATCAATGGACTAATCCACTGACGGGTTTATAGCTCATCTGCTCTGGGGAGGTGGGATGTGGCTGGAAGAACTGGGTCACCAAGGGCCTGGCCTGGAAGGTTTATCTCTTCCTTGCTCCTCTCTTCACCCTCTCTACTTCTCTTGGGCATGCCGTGAGCTGTTTCTCCTCTGCCATGCCACCCTGCCTTGGAGACAGCTGACTATGGACTGAAACAGGGTATTGTGTCTCAACAATGCGAAGGTAACTAAGATAGGTAGGTCGTGTACAAAGAGGCAGAGGCATAAAAATATACAGAAAGGTGGTGAGAGAGATAAGAACTCAGATGAGTGGAGAACACTTCAGCAGAGGGACCAGCATGCACAAAGGCAGGGAAGTGCACAGAACCATGGTGCATTCCTAGGAACTCCCAGAAGAGGGACAAGGCGCAACCTCAGGCCAGGTCACTGGGACAGCGAGGTGCAGCTAGTAAGGAGGCTGAGTCAGTTGAAAGTTGACCCTTAAGGATAAAGACATTGCAGGTTATCAACCAGAATTGCATGACCTAGTTTGTAGCTGGAAAACATCAAATGCAATGAAGAGGTTGGAGACCCAAAGCTCCAGTGGGAGGCCACCATGCTTCAGGCAGGAATTTCTGGTGGCCTGAGCCAAAGCAGTAGCACTGGGCTGGTGAGATAGGTAGCTGTTCAGGAGACAGGACTTTGCCGTATTTTGGAGAAAGAACAGATATGGGAGGAGGAGGAGAAATACAAGATTATTCTAAGTTACATACTGCATTTGCACTATGCTCCTTGTAATTATTGTCCTTTGTTTCTGACTTTTCTTGGCTCTCTGAGAAAATGGCATTGTCAATATGGAAGACCAAAGTGATATGAAGTACCTGAAAAGAGGTGGCATTAAGGAAATAATAGTGTGTAAGATTTCTTAAGCCTTTCGTTGGCAGTCCAGAATGGCCTCCCATCATTTAAAGAAATGCAGAAGCTCCAAAACTAAGTGTTGTCATAGTGACCATTGGCCGTTTGGTCAACCATCTCAGAATGGATAGAGCATAAGCCTATGGTGAGCATCTGATTAAGAAAAAAAATCATTCCATTTACAGAAAATCAGCATACAACAATTACTAATGATTAAGATTTAATGGTGTTCCCAGCACTGATACAAGGACAACGGAAAATAATGTTTTGCCCTAAAGTCTAATTATCAAGGTTGAGTGGTGCCATACACTGGCTATCAATTTGGAAACCCAGGGATATAGCACTATTAAAGAAAAACGAAATGAAAACAAGTCTTCTGACCTGCCATCCATCTATCCACGGCCCACCAATCTCTCAGGCACCCTGTACCTATCTCATCTCTGCCTCTTCCTCCACGTCCTCTCTGTCTGGTGTTTTGTCTCTGTGTTTCCCTGGTCTAGAGATTCCTCCAGGAAGAAGCTATGTATCTATTCCCTTATACAATGTGCTAAATACCATGGAAACGGGGTGAGATGAACACAAGCCAACACAATTCTTGCTCTGAGAAGCACTCCGTGGGAGTCAGCGGAAAGATCCTCAGCTCTTGTCCTGACTTCTTCGGAAGGAAGAACCCTTCAGGTTCACAGGAATTGGGAGAGACCCTGTACAGAGCCGGTCCACTTCTCCCCGTGTCCCTGTGTGGAAAAGCTCCTTTCCATGCCCGCTGGTCCTACAGTCTTTCATTTTTCTCAGAAAAAGAAAGGCAGTTAGGAACTTCTCCTCACAGACAGGTGGCTCACCAGATGAGGAAGTCCTGCTCGCTGCAACATCCATTCCCCACACCACACACAGTGCAGAGTCAACCACTCGGCAGGATCCTGGCAGACCTATTTAAATCTCCTTAAAAATAAATCCAATAGTTTGCTAAAACTATGTTCTAATTTATTGCCTTAATGACCACTGAGTCACATATGAAAATAACACAATATAATAAGGCCAAAAAATTAGTCTTTATTTAAATTTTTAAAATGTTTTCTCAGGGAACTAGGAAGGCATCAATTTCATGGCATGAAAATCAAGGGATAGTAGCTTGAAGTAATTGGAACAAACAAGCCAGTGTGTGTGTGTGTGTGTGTGTGCGCGCGCGCATGTGCGTGTGTGCGTGTGCGTGTGCGTGTGTGTGTGTGTACTGGAGGTGGGGAGGGGAAATGTGAGCTCCACGGCCAGATGGTGTAGGTCCAGGTCATGGCCACATCCAGCCTCCCAAGCCTGAAGTCCTTTCTGGGCCTTAATTTCCTCATAGACCAAGTGGAAGTAACAATAATAATAATAATAATAATGATAATAATAATAATAATAAATGTGTCCCACTGAATGCTTTGTGAGAGAGAAATGTGTTAAGACTTGAACTGCTTGGTAAATAGAACACATTAATTAACATCAGTGAACATCATTTATTATTTTTACCAAGATAAAGAAATGATTAAGTGTATATGTTAGGAAAAAATAACATGGAGGGATATGAGTTTCTAAGTTCTGTGAGAGCAAAATGGTGATAGTTGAGTGGCTCTCAGAATTAAATGAGTTATAAAGAAAAACAAATATAAGAATAAAATTAAACTTAACTTTTTAAGTTAAGCTACCCAAGTGCAATGGTAAGCAGTTTTTCATCTTACACAAGGAACTTGACAAGGTTCAAATATGAAAGAATTCAAAAACTGTGTATCCTAAAACTCTTAATTCATATCAGATAGAAAAAGAAATATAAATATTTCAATGCCTTTAGCAAAACTTTTGCTATTCTCCATCTATTATACCAGTTGACTAGGATACTTATTCCAAAGAATTGTGTCAAGTTGGATACTGAGCCTCGCAAAAAAAGACTGTAAATTGGCTGTCCTCACAATCTCACTGCAAGTTCTGTGCTAAATCCAGTAACACTGCAGTCAAGTTTAAGTCTAGAAACACACTTCATTCAAAATACACTTCTCTCAATAGTGAGATAATTTACAGAATCTATGATTTACAACAGAGAACAATCAGTTCAAATATACACACAGCGTATTGAGCATCACGCACCCATGATGTCTATGTATGATGTCGTCATGGTGGTGCTGAAGATGCTGGAATGTGATAGTACCAACTTCTGTTTCCTGAACTTAACCCTGCATGATACACCGCGCTAGACAATGTATGTAGATTTTCATATGGAAGTATATGGACTGATATTTCCAGTACCATATAATAAATTATTAAGAATTAGTAAGGTAAGTTATTCACCCATGGTGCCACGGCTAACATGTAACAAAGGAAGGATTCTACTTCAGCCAGCTCTGTCTGACTCTAGTACTATAATAAATACTTTACTTATGTTTAGGCACATTTGAAAGTACTGTGATTTTTTTTTCATTGACTTAAGTTAGTTAACCATAGCAAAAAGCAATACAGTGACATTTTAATACATTTCCACATAGTTCCCCAAACTGTACTCAGATAGTAAGATGGTTAGTATTTATGATAGGGCAGTTGTGCTACCTCATTAGCAGCCTAAAGATACTGTTACTTAATGTTAATTATGTCTTCTATGCCTTTTTAAAATAAAAGGCACAATCATAGGCATTTTTCCTTTTGTCTATTTCTAAATTTAAACATTTTAAGCAGTTTATTATTTCACACTCTTGACACCATCTTTCTCCTCTTTGTTTTCATCTCATAAAGGTTATTATTCTCCAGAGTTTCATAGACAGTAATCCTTCAGATCATCATGAAAAGGAGAATGTCTAGTCAGTACTGAATCACACCTTTAAGAATGACGCAATTATAAATACATTTGAAGTTGCTTTATTTCTGGATAAGCAATTTGTGCAATATCCTGCTTTAATTCATCTGGTAAACATTAATGGGATGTCTACTGGGGTGCAGCGAGGTTTGGGCAGAGTACCTCTCATTTCATACCTCCCTTGAATTCAGATTCCTTTGGCACATACCCCATGGCAACACTACTGACCTCTCTGCAAGAAGCTCCCATTATAAGGATATTATGGAAGGCACAGAGCATTCTCTCTCAGAAGCTCTGTGCTATTAAAACTACTTATGACATCAGTTCTTAAAGTTAGCTAATTTAAAAGCAGCTGAACCTTAGAAAACTATTGAGTCCATTAAACACTACATTAAGATACAGCACTGCGCTGAAGCACTGCCCCAGTTCAGGTTATGTCACTGCTTCATTCTAATCACCTTCCTTATGAATTTCTTAGGGAATGCACTCTCAATTGAAAACTGTTGTAAATTGCAGTAGCTACAAAGTGTATTTGTTTTATAACTGCACTTGCTCATCACTTGGCCCTCTATTTAAGTGAACTTAAAACAAAACTATTCAAGTGCAATGGTACCCACAGGGTCCTACCTGGCCTCTAGAACCAGCTTTACTACTGAGTAGCCATAGAGTTTGAGCCACTTGTTTAGTCTTTACAAAGCCTCCTCTTCCCCACCTCCCAAGTGGTGCTATCAGGAAGAACCATTTTGCTTGTCTATCCTTCTGCAGAATGGAGGATGAAAGACTGGCTACCAGAATTAAAAGACATTACTAGAGCTCTTTGTACGCTACCAGACACACACTAAAAGTCATTTCGCGTTTCTCAAACAAATTGTTCAAGAAGTTTAGCAAGTCTAGCATTTTAATAACAAACTAGATGAACATTTATGTAAGCGTCCTTCTCAGGATGATGTCCACTTCACCAAGCACACATGACCCCGAAGGGATACTCCACCTATTGTTCAAAGTTATTAAGCAAAACAGATATAGTGGAAAAATAACTTTTATAGACATGTGTCTATGTACACACACACACACAGAACTTACACGGATGAAACGACCTGAAGCCAAATTGACTATTCAACATTTTCTTAAAATTGACATACCTGTGTTTCACAAGCCTTCCCAAGAAGACAGAAAGCAATCCACTGCACCACACGTTAGATTAATAGTAAGTCACGATGATGGAACCTGAGTGAGACTTAGACGGCTTCATTTAGCCTCTCCTTACATCACACGCATCTCTAAATGTAATTTTCACTTTTGCTTTTGATAAGTGTTAGCTATTCAAAAGTATGTTTGACTCAGAACAGAGATTTTAAAAATACAGTACTAATATCTAGCTTTAAGCACTTCTGCCATGCAGATTAAGATAACATCATGACTCTCAGAAACAAATATTGATTTTGGAGGAAACAAAACTCATCAACAATTAAATTAGGTTCCAGAAAAAAATATTTTACATTTTGACAGCCTTTAAAGAATTCATATAAAATTCAAAGAAAAATGTAAATACGGAATTTTTTCAAACAGTGACAATATACTCCATAATCCAAACTTTAACTAGTTATTTGTTATTTTGATTTTGACTCCTCCCCACCACCCCCAAGCAAATAACTGACAGGATGTAAATAGAGATAAATCTGTGACTTGAAAAATTATTCCCTCAATTTGATTTGTTTTCCTCTGTCAAACTATTTACTTTTCCTTAAAACAAACTATAATCCAATTACCAGATTGCTACTCACTTAATTGTAATAATATCACGATATCAAACTACATGAAAAGATTTTTAAAAGACTTAAATTGTGCACATAAAGACCAATAAAATATACATGTAGTCATGTCATTTCAATGGAAAAATTCTAGTGGTAATGCTCTCAATGTCTTCTCTGAGATTTTAGCAAGCATTCTATCAATAACTCCCTTTACCTTTTGGTTTAATTTATTCATGAATGAGAGCTCATGGAATAAAAGGCCATCCTGCCAAACACGTCAACAGTCAAAAAAAAAAAAAAACTCCTCAGCTAAAATACCCACAAGACTTTTCTCTTTTTAAAAAAGAATCCTAAATAATTATTTACATATAATTGCATTTTAAGTGATGCTACTGTTTCAGAGACTATAAAAATAAAGAGATGAGAAAATTAAGGAGGAAAATATTTGTTGTGTTCTGTGAATTCCAGTTCTCTTTTTCAGTGCAACAAGAACATTTGCATTTACTCATAAATGAATACTAATGAAATATTCAGATCTGGCAGTGCTCCAGAGAAATTACACACAGAACATCAGAGTGAGAAGTCACACACGGTGCACAGAAAGTTACACTGCTCCAAAGTATGCAGACAAAGAGAAGAGCAAGATGAGCAGTGTCAGCAGATCCCTGAAGTTGAGTCAAACCTGAATGACTGGGTGGGCTAAGAATAAAGCTGGAATTCTGGGTAAAAACAAATTTAACTACTTAACATCTTATGTGATTTTTTTTTTTTCTGAGTCAACAGCTCTTTGTTGATCACCTACTTCGGGCGCTGTTCTGCAGCTCTATTTACACAGCACAGGAGTAAGCACAAGGCTTCTAGTAATAATGCTTCCTTCTTGTTTAAAATAATACCCCAGCTCAGCTCTGCAAACTGTGCGTTTCTGTGCTCAATAGAAACTTACTGAATGAGGGAAAATTCGGTAAGAATGTTATTCATTAAAGACCATCTGTGTATGCCTGCAAAACGGTAAGCACACTGACACCAGCAGAACCCAGACACTGAACAGCACCTCTTCACAAAGGTGTCAGAGGGAGCAACTTCGAATCTCCAAATTTAGACAGGGGTTCTGTCTGGCTTTAAACCATGACCCCAGCACTGGCTGGAATTCGCCACTGAAAACTGTGCTCATAATCTTCTTAGGCATCTATTTGAAAATATTATTTTCCATGAGTAATGATGTCGCCATGCATTTTAGTAATTGAGAGAAGAGTATTTTTAAATAACCCCAAGTAACTTGGGAGAGTGGTTTTCCTTTCTACTGTTAAAACATACTGCCTTGGAGGCAGTAAAATTTAAGCAATGGTTTCCTTTCCATCTTTACATTTCTTGTAACATCTCCTATCTCCACGGATCATATCACAGCTCACTGGTGAATCTTTACATTCTCGAAGTGAAGAAGTCCGCCCTGATGCTAATTCAATCACTTCGAGCAATGACCGTTTGTAAACAACTCCAGGGAAAATGGTCAGAACTGTTCTCATGCCTGCTTCTAAGAACTTCACTGGGGAGCCACAGAAAGGCGACTAAAGAAAACATGTTGCAATATAACATTTAAAACTAGTCATATTTGGTATTCAGACTTAGACCTCTTCTACTATCTTCCCAACCTTTCCTTTGAAAACAAGCTGAATATATTTGAACCAAATTGTAAAGTGAAAACATTTGTCCAAAGCTCTCCAATATGTTGAAACTACTAAAAAAACCTTTCAAAAGCACCCACTTTTTGCTGCTTCTAGCAAATCAGTTTGGAATTGAGTGCTGTCCCGGGAAGGATACCTGCCCACTTTGGCTCCCACTCAACCTGACCTTGTGGGCTATTTATCAGGCTAACTTTACATAAATCAGAGTAGAGTTACAACGCAATTAAATCTATGCACAAAGTAATATGATTTAAAGCATTTTGCAAATATTAAATCTGCCCTTAGAGGATCAACGTTTTCCTAGAAGAAACTGCTGTTATTCAGAGGAAAGAGAGAAGACAGACAGACAGACCCACCTGGTGAGGGCTGGGAGCCCATGGATCTGCAGAACGCTCAAGGAGCGAAACCCGAGAGAGGAGCCCGCCGGAGTGCCTGACTTGGGAGTTGGGGTGCCTCCAGGTAAGGGCATCTACCTCAGGCCGGGCGATCCTTCCTGGACGACTTTCTCTAAACAAGGTGGTCTCGCAAGCTCCAAAGAAGGAATCTCTGTGCTCCAGTCAGCAGCACGGCGACCAGACAGCCGCCGGGTAATAAAACTAGGACCACTCCTGGGCTGCCTCCATCTCCCGTGGGGCGTGAGGAGCCGGGTGGCGGGCGTGGGTCGCCGAAATGAGGCTACCAGGGGTTGGGGCTGGTGCCAAAAGGGGGGGCGCTTGAAAGAGACGGCGCCCCAGCTGTGCTCTAAGTGAGCCTCTGCTTGCCCTCGGCTCGGACCCTGGAGCCCCTTCCTCCCACAAACTGCCCTCAACTCCGAGCGCCAGCGCACAGACGCCCCGCCAAGTACCCAAGCGCGAGCCCCTAAACTCTCGGCGCGGCGATCGCGTGTTCTCCCTGCGCCTCACGGCCAGCGCCGGGTGCGGCGCCGCAGGTGAGAGACCCGGAGAACAGACGGACGGACGGTGACCCTCAGCACCGACCCTGGGAATCGCCCCGGCTGTCTCTCCTCTCCTATGAGCGCCAGCAAACATCTCTAAAGTCTTCCCCTGGCAGCGCCCAGAAAGACCGCACCCACAAAGTGCTTCTGGCTGGCACCCACGGACGCCTCCCTTGGGCGGTCCCCGCGTTCTCGGTCCCCCCGCGAGGTCCCGGCCCCTCCCGGGGGGCGGGCAGCGCGCCCTGCTCACCACGGTCCGGCGCGGCCGACAGTAAGGGCGCGGGGGTCCGTTCCTGCGGGGCGGGTGGCAGCGGGTCCGCTACTTTCAGGGGCTCCGGCGCGGGCTCAGCGGAGAGCGGGTCGGGGAGAAGCGGAGCCGGCGGGCCGGGCCGCAGCCGGCGCTCGTGAGTGCGAGGCGGGAGCCGGGTGGGGCGCAGAAGTAGTGGAGTTCAGGGCGCGCGTCCGGCGCTTCCCCGGGAGGCCGGAGCCAGGTGCGGCAGGGCGCGCTCCCGTGGCGCGGGCACGCCAGGGGCGGCCGCCGGGGCCCGAGCCCGCGCAGAGTCGGGGAGCGCAGCTGCCGAGCGCGGGGGGGTGCGCATCCTCGCCGCCCCGGGGCCCCCTGCGTGCGCGCCGCGGGCAGCGTCCCGGGCAGCTCGGTCAGCCGGGGCCGCGCGCCGCACACGGAACAGCCGCAGTCCGCGCGCTGGGGACCCGCGCCCCACGCGTCCGCCGGCCCCGCCGGGCTGTGTGGCCGCCCTGCTGCCCGGCTGAGCTGTCTCGGCCGCCGCCCGGCCCCGGCGCGCCCGAGCCGGCAGCCGCCGCCCGGAGACGAGCGCGGCCGTGTGCGCGCCTGTGCGTCTAAGCCGCGCTCTTCCCCTCCATCGGCCCGGCGCGCGGGAGGGACCGGTCCCCGGCCGCGGCTGCGGAGTGGCTGCCGCTCCCACCCTCCCCGCTCGCTCGCCGGCCCCCAGCCCGCCCCGCTCCTCCTCGCCCGCCCTCTCCGCCGCTCCTCCTCCGGCCGCCGCCCCCGAGCCCCCAGCCCGCCGAGACGCCGGGGAGAGGGCGGGGAGCAGGGTGGGGACCGCAGCGGAGCGCAGGTGTCCTCCGCCCAGCTCTGAGTGCCGCCCGACCGCGGCTGGCTGCGCCGGGAGGGCAGGGCCTGGGTGGAGAACCGTGAAGAGGGGGTTTACCCGAGGCAGAGGTCCTGCGGCTCGGCCACCGCGCCCGTCACCCAGGCTCTGGAACGGCTGGCGGGCAGCGCGGTGGGGCGGCCAGGTGGGCGCGCAGTGCTCCTGCCCGCACGGAGACCGGAGCCTGGAGAACTGCAGAGGTGCTCGGTGTGGCCGCGCACTGGGTCAGACAGAGGTCTAGGGACCCAGTCTCTGCGGCACGGAACGGGGCCCTGGCTGAGGGGGCCTCGACCCGGAGCGCGGGGCGCTCGAGTGTCCAGGCGGCTGCCGCGTACTTGAGCGCGCCGCGCTGTGAAGGGGTCGGTGGCGGCGGAGTGAGCCGCGGGCTTCGGGCTGCTGTGTGCGCCCGGAGTCGCAGGGGGCGATCACCGCCTACCTGCGAAGAGGAGCTCAGGCTTCACCTGCCTGCGGGTCCCAGACCCCAGCCGAGGCCAGCTCACCTTCTCAGGTTAGGCTGCCGTCCTAGGCTTCACCCCCAGTGAAACAGCAGGCCAGGGAGCCGGCTCTGCGCTGTGCGCTCCGGTCTCGGCCTGACTGCAGTGACCCACTCTGGTCTGCGGGGACAGCTGTGTCACTGCTTGTCTCTTCACTTGTTCCCTAGGCGCTGATCCCTGCCCAACCGAAATTACCCGGGAAACTACGCTTCTCACTGATGCTCATTGATAAAGCTGTTCCCTCTGAGGGTTCCTGGAGGGACTAGTTCTCAGTCTCTGTCTGTCTGTCTGTCTGTCTTTTCTTCCTCCCCCCGTTGTGTAAAGAATTAGGTCTCTTGCTTACATTTCACATTCAAAATGCACTACACAGAAAAGCCCTTCAGACAAGAAATCGTAGTGTTGCTGCTCCTGATGACTTGTCTGTTTGGAAATGAGTCACAGAATGCCGAGTTGTGTCCACCTGAGGTCAGTGGAGAGGACGGGCCCCTTTAATTAGAGGTCTCCAGGAGTGATCACCGCAACTACACGGAAGCTTCGCTGTGCTTCCCTCAGTGCGCGTTCCTTTTTATTATGGTAATTTCATCCTTAATTCAGGCAGTCTGAAAAGGATAGTTGGGTTGCAATTCTCAGGACTCATTCTCCTTAGATACCTTTTTTAAAGCTGGGCTCAGCTCTTGTCCAGGTCCACATTCACTCAGCACCACCTCAGAAGGCCCGGAGCTCAAATCTCAAACTGTGTGTGTGTGTGTGTGTGTGTGTGTGGCTAACCTGAAGGACAAAACTGTTGAGTTCTAGAAAGAGATGACTTAAATTTAAGTAAACTTATTTTCCAGCTACTCGGAGAAAATCATAAACTCAGCAGCCACGCAGGGTACACTGTGCAGCACACCGAGCTGGGGGAAGGGTGGCTGCTCCTCAGACCTGTGATCCTTTAACCTCTTTAGCTCATGGTTGGCAATGGTAGTTTACAATCACATTCTTATGTTTGAAAGACAAGGTTTTTTTCTTTTTTCCCCATCCCAAATTGACAATATCACATTAGAGTCTAAAAAGAGCCGCAAACAATAAAAGTAACATGAAAGGGAGAAACACAATTTGCCTTTCTTTTTTTCTGAATAAATGTTGCTGTTCTGTTTTTCTTGAGGAGAAAAAAAAAATGCTGATAAGCAGTAAAGTTCACAAAGACATGACAATAGATTTTGAAGATTGCTTCACTGGGTGTATAATGCTTTCAATTACACATTTTATTTAAAATGCTCGTTTGTATTATATATTTTGTTTTATCGGTATTCATTGTTTCTTATGAACCGGTGAGATTATCCAGGAGGAGGATGGTAAGCGGAATCCGCTTTCATTCTATCTCACATCAGGTTGACCTCTGGGAGGAGACAGACATTTAGCACGCTGTGCTTTCTCAGCAGTCCCGACTTCTCCTCAGAGGACCCTTTGCTGTGTAACTGACAGAGTGCAGACTGTAATTTGTACCTCCTTGTGCGGGATCACTTCTGGGGCTGGGCGCGGGTCCAAGCCCAGAAACTGGGAGCACAGACCGGTGAGGCTCTTCCCCTCCCCTGGAGTTGGAGGGCTAGCTCAGGGCATGGGCTTCCCGAGACCACAAATGATCTGGCTTTTTTCTGAGGTGAAGCACAAGGGTAGGATAACAGGCTCTAACATTGTAGTAGAAACATTTTGGTGTTTTGCTGAATTAAACGAATACAACTAAGCACCACACTGGCACATCCAAAAATATTTCTAAAATACAACTTTGAGAATAGTCACGAGTGCAGTGGTTTGGTTTAGTCACCACAGCCAAATAAAGGGCACAGTGAGGAACACATTTGGTTAATTATGGTGTTCATTTGATAAAGAATTATTATTTTTCCTGAATTGCATCACACTCTGTTGTCATATATAAAGATGCAACCATTAAATACTATTCAGTTTGCAGTCCCAGAAGGAGGCTACCACAGACTGGAAATGTTAGTCATTGCTAGGAAATGGGGGGTGGTGCACTTCTTTACAAAACATCTCTTTCTTTTAACTAACCAATCACTGCCGTCTACATTTAATTAGCTTAATGAGCAACATTCATTGAAAGAAACCTTCTAGGCACGAAACTCCTGGAAATCAAAAGATGAACAAAAAGGCCTTCATCAAGTGAACTGAGCAATCACCAGGAATATCAGGAATAGCTGTGGTGGACCAGGAGGACTTCTCTTACAAGAAAGAAGCCCCTCTAGTCATCACTATCAATGTCTCACTAATTAGTGTTGTCTCACTACTTGAGGCTCTGTTATATGAAAGATGTGGCTTTGTATCATATTATGCCATACTGAGTCATAGAAGACCTAAAAGTATCAGACCACACTTAATTGTGTGGGAAGCATTTATCATGGAATGGATGATTCCCTAGACCGATGTTAGGAGACCCAGAGATAGTTAAGGAGGATTCATCTCTTTCTAGGTTGAGAGACGTGCTGGCTAATTGACATATAGTCCAAGGTAAGGAGGTGAGCTACATAGGTAATTAAAAGTATTCTAGAATCTCTTTAAAATACTACTAAGAAACAGGTAAAGTTAATTTTGTTATATATTTTACTCTATCCAGTATATTTAAAATAATTCTAATATCAACATGTGACAAAAAGAAAATTACTTAGAAAGCATTTGACATTTTTTTCATACCACACTAGGCAGAATGGCTCTCAAAGATATGCACATCTTAATATATTGTGTTACACAATAAAAGAGATTTGACAACTGTGATTAAGGTTATGGACCTTACAATTTAATCATATAAGCTTTTTTTGTGTGTTTTGTTTTGTTTTGTTTTGTGTCTTTTTGAGACAGGGTCTCACTATGCAGTTCAGGCTGACCTTGAGCTCACTTTGTAGCCCAGGCTGGTCTCAAACTTGCAATGTTCCTCTTACCTCAGCCTCTCGAGTGCTGAGTTTTCAGGCATGCCTGGTTTGTGTTAAATATTTAAGCAGTATTTTTGTATTTAATTTTGACTAGTTAAAACTGAAAGTTGCATGTTTTAGGGAAAGCTAATACTTTGGAGAGAAAAAACCTATGCTAACAGATATTGGAAATAATCTGTAATCAATGTACTATAGAAACATGCATTTGAAGAATTGCTTAATGACATCCAGACATGAGCATGTGAATGTATGATGACTTTTAAACATACAATTAACATTATTGATTGGAATTTTCTCTCTTCCCAACTTTAAATTCCAGTCATTTTAGAGCATTAAATTCCAGTCACTTAGAGTACTTTAGAGTCAAACGTTTTAAAGTATATATGTAACATACCTAAGGAAAACCTTCCTGTGTCATATGTGCTGAATACTACTCCTACATGTCAACATCTCTTCATTTTAATGTCTAAGTTATTCCGCTCTAGAAATCAGTATTCAGAGGCTTACCATGGGCTAAAGAGAAGGAATTAAAATGTAACCAAGGCTAATTAACAATATGTTAAATATAATGATATATATATGATTCATAAACATGTTATATAATACTATGATATTTAACTGTTATATATACATATGAAGTCATTTCTCTCACTACTACTCTAAGCTAAATTCTGTATCGTGATACCAACTTCAAGTAACAAAACAGTCACATAAATCCAGAGACATCACAATGAATTCCACTTAATACGAACAAGTACACAGACCAACACATTTCTATAAATAAATTGAGTTTTAAAATTTCTAGTTCAAAACAGAGTTTTAATTTCAGAGTGTACCTTACATTGGGTGATTGGGTGACTGTTTGCACGTGGTCTTCAGTAAAAGCTTAGCACATACTGATATCTTTGTGCTTCAGGGAACATCTGACCTGTGCGAGAGAGTTGATGACTAAGATTCAAATATCCAGAGTAGATATTGACTTTTGGAGTCCATGCTATGATTCAACAAATTTTATGATCAGATTTAGTCATACTCTTCTTATTGAGTAAGAAGCATGTGGTCCTTCTGATCTAAGCCAGTGACGGTATCTCCCGGCTCCAGTCCTGTTTTGGCTTTCTGCACCACAAGACGTTGTCTTCCAGTGTCTTTCATGTCTTGTCAGTATGAATGTGCGCAGTCACCTCTTGAACTGTCTTCTTCACAGTGCAGTTTTCACATTTACCCTGACTGCTGATCTGTTCCCCATGTTCTCTTGCTCCATGCTTAGAGACTGAATTTGCTGAACTATTCAAGGTGCTGTCTTGATGAATTCTTGTTTGTATTCCAATAAGTCGGTGAGGAGATCATTCTTCTCCATTCTTAGCACCTCAACTTTTACTTTTGTCACATATCACATCCTTTTGTGGCACTAGTTTTCTTGTTACACAATTATATAAACCTTCTGAGGTTACAGAGAGCAGACGTGTAACATTTTTACCTTTCTTTTCCGTATATATCCTTCCTCTTCCTCCAGAAAACACATCCAAGGACGTCTGTGGGGGAACCAAAACCACCACAGGCGTCAATCTATTTAACTGTCTGTTTTCTTCCTTCGTCATTTTCTTTGCATTAGTGACCATTTCATGAGCCTGAGAAATCTAGTTAAACTTCACTTCTTCAACTGGATGGTACTTCCAGGCCAGTTTGCTATAAGGCTTCTTAAACTTCTCCTGAGTGTCATGGGGTCTCATCCTTAAAATAACATGAAGCAATTTCTTTCACCAGTTTCTCTGGCAAGTGAATAGTGACTGATTTTGGACACCACTCCTCGACCTCTCAATGGGCATTCTAGAAAGTTCTCTCACATGATTTCTTAACAGATTTACTTAGATGGAAAGCAAAAGAGATGTGACAGGAGAAATATGGAAACCGAAGTAGTCAGAGTTCAAAGCATGTGAAGGAGTTGATGTGTCCTTGCTGATTTGAAGAAGATGACAGTGTAGCAAGGAGAGCGGTGGCCCTAGGAGCTGAGAGAGGCCTCTGGCTGAAACCAAGGAAAAAATGAGTCTCCTGCTCCGCGACACAAGGAGCTGAATTTGTCCAACAACCTGAATGAGGTTGGGGGCACATTCATCTCCTGATCCTCTAGAAAAGAAAGAAGCCATGGACACTGATTTTGATTTTATGAGACTCAACTGAGATACTCTTCTGGAACTTCTGACTTACAGATAAGATAATGAAGCAATTACATTTATGGTACAGTACCAATGGGATACTCACACCCACACCAAACCTTGAAATCTGCTGTGTACTTTAAACCTACAATCTATTTCAGTTTGAACTTGCTTGCTTCAAGTATTCAATAGTTGCATTTGACTAGTGGCTATGCTGATGGAAAGTATACATCTAGACCAATAAGGAGGAAGATATTTGAAACTGCTAGATTTGTAGACTGAATATAATTGTCACCATGTGGAGACAGAAGAGAGGAATAAGGAAGGGCAGAACTGGACAAGCATTTTTCCTGATTCTCTTTCTTGTCTCAGCTGAAACTATTAATATTGCTCATACAGAAAACAGGCTAAGTTTTTCAAGTCAGGTATTTAAAACTCATTGACTCTGCTATTTTTGCTATTAGTACTGTCAGGCTATTAATAAAGTCTTTTTGAATGTTCCAATTTTGTCCTAGTTACGTTTTGGAGCAATCCAGAGAAGAGGCATTGCTCTGTGAAATTTTGTTGGAGATGGACCATCAGTCCTTTATTTTCAGCATTATGGGATGGGGCATGTAGGTAAGGGTAACCATGGAAGAGCTCCAGAAGGATTTAATCCAGCGTTCCCAGGGAGGCTGCTGCTCCTCATCAGAGAATTCACTTTTCTATATCACCTTTCTGAAGTCTATGTTTTATTTTTAGTAAAAAAAGGAATCATGTTTTATAATTCTAATAGAACTCCACCTTTAGCCTTCTAGAACCATCTTTACCATCCTCATAGGTGAAAATGTGTGAGCTGAGTCTGTAAAATTTAGAGCAGGAACCAACTATGGTAATCTAGGACCACATTAGGCAGCATTTGCCAGACAGAAATACAACTAGACTGGGTGTGAAGAAAAGTAGAACCTAGAATAGGAGAGGTCAGAGAGAAGACATGGTAAATCGATGAAAAATGGGGTTAAGAAGTTAGCAATGTAAACTGAATTTTGAATTGATTGGTTGAGGAAAGTTTACTTTTTAAACTAAGTTTGTTGGTATCTGGTATCTAGCAATAAATTTGTTTATTTTGGTGAAATAACAGTCCCTCTCTGTCTGTCCCTCTCTTCCTCCCTCCCTGTCTTTCTCTCTTATGCGCGCACACACATGCACACACACACACACACACACACACACACACACACACACACACAGAGGCAATATTTAAATCAGGCATTATCTATCTGTCCTCTCTAACATTTATTATTTGTGTATGGTGAAAACTTTTACAACTCTTTCTTCTGGCTATTTGAATGTGTTGCTTCCCTTTGGCTACAGCATGGAGCTTTGCTGTGAAAAGCTGTGTTTGGTGTTACAGATGGGAAGTTAGAAGCTCTGTGTTCCCCCTGTCCAGATCATCAGCCCCAGGCACACAAGACTATGAAACACTAGAAATGTGACTAATTTGAGATGCACTATAAGTATAAAGTACACATGGAATTTTAAAGACTTAGTGCAAAATATACTGTAAAACACTTCATTGGTAATCGTATATTGATAATATTTGAATTGGGCTAAAAATGTACTGTTAAATTATTTTTACTCTAAAGGTCTTTTAAACTATAGTTATTAGAAGGATTTAAATAACTTACATGGTTCAGATTATATTTCTGTGGTTTGTCACTGCCCTAAACCAAGTGATTCTCCTACTTTATGTACAAATCATTTGGGAATCTTATCAAAATAACATTTGGAAACTCCTAGACAAGCTGCAAAATGTCTACCATATTCAAAAAGAGGCATGCATGAAAGGTGACTTGATTTTGATTTTGTACAAAAGAGCCAATTCAATTTTAGGTTAAGTCTGAGTTTTTTTAAACTCAAATAGAGATGCCCATTTAGTAGTTCTGGGAATGAGATAAAGGCTGGAAAAGATTAGTTAGATGCCACAGAAGTAAAAATAGAGAACATATGTGAGTATCAGGAGGCAGAATGGAGAGGGAACAGCCACAAACGGACTCGCATATTATATTGATACTTTTGTGACTCAAGGAACAGCTCAAAGGATTGCTGTATAAAGTATTAACATATTTACCCTGAACTAGCTTGTATGAGAAGGGGGTACATAGGAATTTCTGTTGTAGTTCTGAGAGCTTCTTGGAGCTAGTCTAACATATATTAATTTGTAGTATGAGGCTACAGCATTGAGTTACCAATTATTGTTTGATTATTGAACACTCTTGAAGAACTAGTGATACATTGAAGCTGTTTTGGGAGTCAATGGACATGACTTCTCTGGAAAAGTCAGAAACAAACTTTGAGAAGTATCCAGGAGGAGAGACAATAGTCTAGGAATCCAGACCCTTCAGACAATTCAGACTCATTTTTTCATTGTAATAGGAAACATGGGATTAATAGTGCTGGGTTTTACTTTACCAAAATGCATAGTGTCCTAAATGTACAGTGCTTGGTACATAGAGTCACGCTGTAAATATTTAAGTGAATATTTAAAAGAATAATGAAAAAAATCCCTTCCATTTGTGCTTTACTGTGCAGCTCACCAATAACACTAGTAACAGAACTTCAGAGTGGCAGTGGGGTGGAGCAGAGGATACATTCACCTGCCAAGGATTTCTTGGGTGATTCCTCAAAGACCTCTGGCAGAATAAATCACCTATCCTATCATCTGTTTCTTGCTAGTATATTTGGTACTATAACAAGTATGACCATATAATTTATCATCTAAAACAGGACACTTGAGAGAGAAGAGAAGGGAGGATATTAATAATTATGCCAGGACAATATATATATCAGCGTTTTTAGCAAACCAAAACAAATGATCATCTTAAAAATAACTCTATTTTAGCTGTGTATTTCATTGAAAAAAATTAGAACACATTGTTCAGCTTCTCTTGTATTTATGGGAGAACATGTGAATAAAATAGTACCACCTCACTGTGATTAATTTCCAGGGGTTGGGCTTATATCTTAACCAAAGTGGCCTTTTTCCTATTAGGGGAGCTAGCAGGAGAGGGTTGTGGAAGATGTGCCCTCTATGGATTTCTTTCTCTCTCTTGTTGACTGAAATGTGGTTATCTGATTAGAGCTTTAGGAGCTAATTACCTTGGATCATGAAGCAACATATTGGGGATCCTAGAGCCAAAAGAATAAAGAAGCCCAAGTCTCCAAGGATCATGGAATGGCCCTAGTGGTAGCCATGTCCACCTCTGCTCTACTGAGTGAGGAATTAAGAAATACTAATAGTCTTGGGTTATTTTGGAAGATGCTCTTACCTCTGATAGAACCTAATTCAAGTAGATACAATCTTTCACCTGTAATGTCTAAAAGATATTGTATGTACCATAAAGGCTAACCATATAGATAACTTGAAATTTATTTCTTGTAGTTCTTTTAAAAAGTAAAGAAACAGGTGAATTTAATTTTTAATAATTTATTTAACTGTAGCCAAAAAGGGTCTTCTCAACATGTAATCAATATGAAAAAATAATACCATAATAGTTTACAAGCCTTGTTTCATGCTTAAGTCTTAAAACTCCCATGTGTACACTGCAATTAGAGAACATCTTTCTCAGTTTACAGTAACCACACTTCAAGTGCTTTATAGCCACATGTGACCACTGGCTACCACATAGGACAGCAAAATTTCATGCAGTAATTGCCTTCTCTCATCCATATGTTCTTCCTCTTCGTCTCCCCCTCCCTCTCCCTTTCCCTCTCCTTTCCTTCCCTTATCCCTCCCCTCCCAGTCCCTGTCTTTGTTTCCCTCTCCCTCTCCTTCTCCTGTTGCTTCTTTTTAATAAGAAAACATAAATAAACTCTGCATCTTACACAAAAACAACAAAATAACAGGGACACAGCCCTCAAAATAATACAGCCCTCTCTCATTTTTACATACCAGGAAGCATATTCCTATTATTTTTTTTTCATCCACAACTTTATTAATTTAATCATCAGTATCAGGAAACTTTGATCTTGGACTCAAGACAAAACAAAGGACAAGGTCCTTCAGGATGTAACTGGGCAAGCCGCATGTCTAGAGGACCACAAACCATCAGCACTCATGTTTTTAAAGGATGATCTTTGGCAAACTGAAACCCTTGCTGGTAGGAGTGATTAATTACTATCAGGACCAAAAGCTTGTTACCACCTTACACAAAGAATTCGTTAGAATTTTGCCCCTTTTTGGAAGTGGTTTAAGAGAACCACTTCCAATAGAATGAAAGTTACCTGTCCAGTGATGCTGGTCTCTGCTGCTTTGGAGACAGGTGATGATGAGCAGGATAACTTTGGAACTGGACACATGGAAGTTGACCTACCTTGTTTATTCCTTGGAGGGATTATCAGTGCATACGCTGACTGTCGTGTGTGTGGGACCCGAGAAGTGACTTCCAGCATGAAGATTCCACAGAGGACAGCATGACTTCAGTAACCCAGCGTCTAGTGTTCAGACACCAGGAATAAAGCTATTTACAAAGAAAAAAAAAGTGTATCTTGTTAAAAGAAATAAACCATGAGATCTGAGCCTTGTGAATGAAGCTAAATCAAACCAAAGACATGAAGGTTACAGTGGATGAGTTATGACTGATTAATTCTCCAACAGGAGGGAAAAAAAACCTGACTGAAATGTGATGAAGGTAAAAGGTCAGTGTTGGAGAAGTCAAGAAGCTCAAATTACATGACAGGGATCCAACAAGATAGAAATTAAAAAGGCAGAGAGAAAGGGAAAGCAAATAAAGGAGACTGTGTATGAAGCATAAATAGTAACCACAAGAGAAAGGGTAGCAAAGAAGGCCAAGAAGTCCCACCAGCTCTTGTGGGTGGCACAGAGAAGCAAGGTGAAGTTCAGAGCTAATATCAATAGTCCAGTGGATGCCAGGGTGCTCTATTAGTCAGTACTTATGAAAGAAACAGATTTAGTGCAAGTTATACAAATATGTAGAATTTACAAGATTGGCTTAAGAATGACTAGCCACAGAGTCAGGTGTGGAAAAGTGCAAAAGGACTGTCTGCACACTAGAGATCCGAAGGACCCAGGTGAAGGTCTGGAGCTCACTGTAGTGTCTCGTGTGAGTCCAGAAAAGAAGCCAAAGGGTCTACACTAGATGTCAAGGGACAATGTCCAAGGTCAGGGGAAAGATGACTCCTCTAAAGAAGCAGCGCTCAGCCTTCCTTCTTCCTTTCCCTTTTATGCCATTCAGATGGCAAGCCCAATTGGTTGCTGTCACTCACACCCAGTAGACCCCAGCAAATCTTCAGTAAATCCCCTCAGTCACATCTAGAACTGATCCAATTTAGTTGGGGATCTCAGTTAACTATCGTAAGGGCCACGCATGTATACATTTTTGCTTAGTCATTATTTCTGTACTCATTTGTCTCTTTGATAATTTATTCACTTGTTGCCTGAGCCATAGTAGAGCTTTGCACTCTCTTTGGCCTCAGTTCTCAGTGATTTAAAGGCAGTGAATGCTCCAAGCAATGCTGTCAAACCTGAGGCTAAACCACGGATAAGAAATAAAAGAGCAGAGAGTCTGAAACCACAGAGACTGATCTGAGAAAAGTCAAGAGAAAGACCCTTACAAGCCTTTTGGTTTTCCTCAAATCATTTATTCAGCTTCTGGCACTAGGTATACTCTTGGTTAAGAACGGAGGAGTAGGCAAAAAGCACATCTGAAACCTGGGTAGATGATGCCAAGTTCACACAGTAACCTGCATGCAATTTGCTCATTGAAAACTCCCCAGGCCCCAGAAGCGTGGCACTTTGCCTTCTCTCAGCCACACCAGACATCGCTGCTCTCTGTGGGTCCCCTGCCTGCAGAGCCGTGGATGTTGCCCCAGCAGTCTCTGCTCAGCACCGCAGGCAGCTACTACTGACACGCTGGGGTCAGGGCACAGTTTGGAAAACACTCACCAGCCCTCCCTTACATTGTTACTGAGTGTTTCATTTTTCTGTTTAAACAAGTCTAACAAGCATGGATAGTATTTGCTAAGTTGACTGGGGACTAGAACAGGAAAACACCAGGTGAGAGAGGGCATAAGACACATGATGACCCAAGAGGTAATGTGATTCTGAAAGAAAAACAGAAAAATGGTAGCCTGTTAGTTTCATTAATAGACTATTAATGTGTAGCCCTCAAACCAAAAAACAGGTGACCCATTCAATGTCAGAGTGAGCGTAGATGTCACATGTTGTGAAATACTTCGGATAAAATAGCTCCGGTTCAAGTTGGGGTCTTTGGCTGGTAGCTCTGTAACCTTGGATAAGTATTTGAATTATGAGAGATTCAGTTTCCTAATTTCTAAAATGGGGATAGTAAAACTATCTTTCTTATCCAGTAGTGAGAGTTAAATATATATGCAGCAACACATATATTGGTAAGTATCCTCTTCCTTCTTTTTCTCCTAGAAATGAGTATTTCTTAGATTATTACTGAATTTTATAACTGCCAATAGTGCTTATAAATGCTTATTAAAATATGGACACCACATGAGGCACTGGGACACGAATTATATGAAAAAACCCGACCATAGCATCAAAGAACTTAGAGTTATTTAGGGAGAAAGACATCATTTCCAAATACATTAGGCAGTAGACTAAGGTGCTACAAAGAATTAGGCACCAGTATTTGTGGCAGTACTAATGGCACCTCGGAGCAGGTGTCCATACTTTATGGGGAAGAGCATCGTATTTTTATAGGGATGATAATTCTAAATCATCAGGAAATATAAGTGTTTAATAAACCATCTTTAAAGAGGCAGGAGATGAATAATTCTTGTTTTGAAAATACTCTATTAAAATGATGAAAGCTAAAAACATAAATTTCCATAGCTTACTTTTGTGGAAGATCCATTAATTTGTAGTGGAACATCTTAGTCACTGATACACCACATACATGAAGCATCCCTAAAGTGGCAGATGAGATAGGCAAAAAAAGCGGGGTGGGGGGAGCTAAGAAATGGAGAAGAACTGAGAAAGCTGAAATACGGTGCTGCAAGATTGCTTCAAGATAATCAGTCTTGTGTGTCCTTTCTGCTGTTTCATTTAATCTTCGCTGCCATCCTGCGCACCTCGAAAAGCAGGTTGTCATCTCTGCATAACTGATGGTGAGGCAGAAAACTTTCTGAAAGTCACATATTTAGTAAGTTACACGTTCAGAAGGTAGAACCCAAATTCTCTGCCTGAGGCACAAGAAGAAGAGGAGGAGGAGTTACTTATGGAGAAAGGAGTTATTTAGGGAGGAGGGGCGAAGAAGGAAGAGGAAGAAGAGCAGGAGAAAGAGGAAGTTAAACTGTCCAAATGTGTAGTTCAAAAGATTTTCATTTAAAGACATAAAAATTTAAAAACAAGAAGCAACTATTGAAGAAGTGATATGGGAGCAAAACTATGGTCTATACACAATAATAGCTAAGCATGATTGTTTTACACCACTTCTCATCTTTCCCCTCAATTCCCTCCCTTCCTTTCTCCTCTAATGAGATGCAAGTAAGAGAGAAATAGAAGAAAAGAAGGGGATGGGAGAGAGGAAAATAAAAACAGATGGTGGTAGAAAGAGAAGACATAAGAGAATAGGGGACAGTTGGGAATCTTAGTCGTGAAGATACGCGATTGGCAGATTTAACATTTGGAAATATCACACAAAAACTGCCTTGTTTTGAAATTTCTCCTGGAGACAGTTGAGGTCTGGGAAGGGGTACATGTGTCAAGGGAGATAGATGTTGTCTTTGCCATCGGTCAGTAAGGAGGCTGGACAGACCTGGAAGCCTCCTGTGTGGTCCCTCTGCTGACATCTCTGGTGACAGCCCTGGGGTCTGTCAGTCTCTGTTACTGAGGGACATCCACTGGCCAGTGCTTCTCTTCCCTGTCAAGTCACCGCCACCCTGAGCCTACTGGTGCTGTAAGGAGGTGAAAGGGATCAAAGTCAGGTCCCGCTCCCTTGGCGCTGCTTGGGACGCGGAGCTCAGCTGCAGAGCGTGGCGAAGGGACCGCACGAGGCTTCAGCCAGCTTCCTCCTCCACCCAGGGACCTGGCAGACGACCAGCCACTTGAGTGCCAGCTTCTCTTTGGCTTGGACACCATCCAAGGGCACATCTCACAGGTTCTTGTGAGCGTTCATGTAAAATACTTAGCGCAGGGGTTGTCTCACAGTAAGTTCTCCATAAATATTAGCTCCTAAAAAGAGCTGTCCTCCTTTCCCTCAAAAATTAACGCTATTCGTCCTGAGTCCAGTGCTAGTGAGATCCCTGCCTACGTGATCATATTTTAAGGTGTGAAAAATAAGCCTCAATCAAAACCAGCTGTTCATTATTTCCTATTGTTCAATACAGAAATTTTCCTCTTAAAAATAAGTGACAGAAATCTGGTGGTGTTTGAAATGCCTGTATTAAAAGTTTTATGTGGCTATGGGTGTTTGTGTGCCTCGCCTGACAACTGGATAACAAATGCGCCATGAATCAAGGGCTGTAAATTTATATTATTTACACTTTATTTCTCTAAACAGTCTCCAGAAGATTAAAAAGAATGTAATTTCATAGTTGGTGTTTATTATTATTTTTATATGTAGTCTCATAAATGCGACCTCTTAAAAACTTCACTCATTTGGAATAATGGAGAGAGAATAATGAGAACTCTCTGTGAAAGAATATGGGAGGAGATATGGAATTTTAGTAATCTCAAGGAAAGGTAATATTTTAAACTAAGATATAAATTGGCTTCAATAAGTAATAAAGCTAAGTTCATAAAATCTACATTTCACAAAATATTCTGATTGTTTAATGTATTCATAAGGATAAACTAACTCTGGTAACGTAACAGATTTAATTACTGGAACCAGAAGTAAATAACTCTTATTTAAAAAAGAAGGAAAAAAAAAAAAGAAAAAAGAAACAAGCCTGGTTTTGCCTTGCTTGCAAATAAAGCAATGGAATACTTCGGAGAAACAGTAACATTTCTTAATTACATGTAGTTTAGTTGGTTAACTTTACATGAGATTAGTGAAGTGTGGATTAATAAGGTTTTATTGCATAATGCAAGTGCGAGTAATATACCCATAAAATAAATAATCCAATTATCTTTTTTTTTACATCACAGCTTTCAAACACCTAGGGCTTTCATCTCATTTATGTGTGGTTGTATACAGATAGAGTTCTATCAAGCGAGTGCCAGGAATGTGGGTTGTTAACTCCTCCCGCCAGGGAGCTGCTGAACGAAGCCATCGGAGACGGAGGTCACAGAAATGTCTAGCTCAGGAGGTCCTGGTTTCCGAGCACGGTTTCCCTTCCTGGGCCCTGGAGTCAGATTGGCTAAATTCTGCTTCCTTTCTGCAGGCTCTGTAATGGTGGAGAAGTTACTTCAGGTTTCTCTTCTGTAAGATGGGGACGAGTGATTTGCCTCATGGTGATACTGAGAGACCAACGTTTAAGGCAGTTCCTCGCCTATCCTGAACCCTCCATATTCTTTCCTCCTCGTGTACAGTTAACTTGGAAGGAGAGGAGATTTATTTATCTTTAATCTCATGGCCACCAGTCAGTCAAGCCCTAACTTAGATTATTGATTCACTTGCCCTTGTACTTCACCATATCATTCAATACTTTCGTGTACTCTACACCTCCTAAAATAGTTGACCTAGGAGATGATAACATTCAGTTTGTTCTTTGTGTAAGTAAAAATGCTTTTTAAAACTCAGACTTAAAAACCCGAAGTTCAGTACTGTCTGATTAGTATTTGGATACTTTCATGAATGTCTTTAGATTGCTAACTTCTTTTATTGTCATTAGTTTTTGGCAGTGAAGTGTCACTAGGAAGGCTCTTGTGCTGCTCTTTCCCCACTTTTGACAGCCAGCACTTGCCCTGATCTAGCCCCAGAACACTGATTTCTATTTGGCTCCTTTCTTTCCTTCACCTCCCACATCACAAGGAATGGAGGCCCTGCCTTGATCTAAACTGTCTCTTGCTCACTTGTCAAGATCACTTGCTCACTGCATCATCATCGTCACTGTCTTCCCACGTGTCTCTGTCTCTTCTCTTGTCTGGGCCACTGCAGACGTTTCTGTTTATGATTGATTTCACCATTGTCCTCAGGAAGCTCGTCTATTGAAAGACCAGATTGATCCTGATCAGTCACACATCTGATAATCGTAGTTATCAAACAGAGACTTTCCAGCAACTTCTTAGAATCAAACCCAAATTCCTAACTCTCACACACAATGTTTTATGCCCTGACCTCTTGATCTCTTGATTTCCTGTCCTACCTTCTTTTATCACCCATTGTTCCTCAACCCAGTGCCAAGCTTAGTATCTTACAACTTTGTCCTGGCTCTACCCTCTGAGAATAACGCTGTCATCCCCAGTATTCTCATGGTTGGCTCCTTCTTGGCATTTAGATTTCAACCTGGGTGCCACTTCCAGGAATATGTGCTGCTCCTCTCTCTGTCTGAGGCATTTGTCCAGTCATTCTCTATCATATTATTTAAAAAAAAACATTTTGCATGTCTTTATCACAACCTAACATTTTCTTGATCATTCACTTACTTTTTGTTTGTGTATTTGTATGTTATCAGTCTTGTACCTGCTGGAATATAAATTCCAACACATCCAGGATAGTATCTCTCTCTTGCATCCTATGTGGTATTCTTTGTGTTAGAATAATCTGGCTGACTGTAAGCACTCAATAAACATACACTGAATAAATGAAAGAATTCTTGGGTTGCTCAAGGGAAGAAGCTTCCAGTGTTCTGACAAAGACTTTATCTAGATATTCTCAATTCTTAATTACTGTCCAGAATAATTTTATGCCAAAGCCCAGAAAAGTCCTAGGAAGTTGACTGCTTCAGCACTGTGTTGAACAACCATTGTTTCCGCACTGCCAATCATTTTGCTCTTGGTGTCCTAGTTTGCCCTATCTAACCTCATGCCAACATCTTTGACAAAATTATCTCATTCAGTTCATATGACAACCCAGGGAAATGTAATTACATTCTCATGTTTTAAGGGAAAAAAATTGAAGACAGGACAGACAAACTGTGATAAAAATTTGAAACCAGATATGTCTAACATGGGTAACCATTTCTTTCCTTGGAGACACTTTTTGATTACTTATCATGGTCTCAGATTTCTCACAGTTGTCATTAATCAAGTGACCAAACATTTCATAAACCTGACTGCCATATGTAAGCATTGAGAATTCTTGAGTCAATGTAGTCTTACAGATTAAAGTTCTGGAGGAGGGCCTAAAAATCAGTATTTTTAAGGTTTCCAAATTAATCTATAAGCATCAGATTTAGTATCACTTAGTGATGTCAAACAACTAAATAAACAAACATAAAACAGAGGAGTATTAAATATAATGCTTATGACTTTCAGGAAAGTTTTAAAAACATCAACACAAATTATTTTGTCTGGTTAATGATGTAGTGTGCATCCAGGGCTGAAAGCTGGAAAGACAGACTGGAGACCTTTATACTCTTGGTCCAGGGGGAAGGGCAAAGTGTTATTTGGATAACCACAAAGCATGAGACAGGGTCTGAGGTTGGGTGTCAAAGGCACACCAAGGGATGCACTAAGAAAAGGAGTCCCCTCTTTCAATTTCTTGAGATTCCTCATGCTTTTTATTCCAACAGATTTTTGAATCATTAAACCATTCAAAATAAAATAAGTGGAAAAGTATTGTATAAAAGCATCAGTTAGTGTTACAGCTTATGTCTAATTGTTCCTCAGAGCCTCATGTGCTCATAGGTGGGGCTTCTGGGAGTGACTGGGTCATGACTGTGACACTGGATCAATCTACCGATTGGTTTAGCATAGTTCTTGCTGTCTGTGATGCATTTACTAAAGATTGAAGACCCATGCTTGTAACCTGGATGGAATAAAAAGGGAACTGAAAAGAAGTTTCCTGCCTGCCACACCATGGACTGTTTCTTCTCTGAGATGCCCCTCTGCCATGCTGCCCTGCCTTAGAGCCAACTGACTACAGACTGAAAACTTTACAAACTGTGAGCCAAAATAAGCCTTTTCTTCATTAAGCAGAGCATAACACATTTTTTGTCATAAAGCCTCATATACATGGGTGTGTCAAACCCACATTTATTCTTTAGAAGATTTTATTGATGAATAATTCATTTTAATTTTATGAGTTTTATTATATTAAACAATGAATGCTTAACAGGAAAAAATATCACAAAAGTAAAGTTTTGCATTTTTAGTATTTATCAAATATTTATAAAAAGGCATCAAATTTTCAACATTGACTGCTTTTTGGTATACAAAGTCTGAAAAGAGCAACATAAATAACTACATGAACTACAGTGAAATTACCAATAGCACTCTGAAAAAATCCTTACTTCAATCATCACACCTAAGACAATCTTCACACATGATAACAGCATGTTCCATACACGTTTATCACTTACACTGATAGCACGTGTCTTTTGTTTTGCTGGCCTTTTTTTAGGACATACTTCATATCTCACGAATCTTCCCATTTTATCAGGAAGTTATTATTATATTATATAATGTGGAGTTAAATGGAATACAAAATATCAATAAAATAATGTATTAAATTCTTAATATATAGTGCATGTTTAGAATAAGCATCAACATTTTCACATGAGCTCTGTACTCACTTACAAAACTTAAGTGATAACATCAGAAATAAAAATCTATGTGAGCTGCAATGAAAATATCAATAGAACTCTACAAAAAAATAATCTTTGCATCAATTGTCACACCCAAGGCAGTCTTCATCTATGAAAATTGCATGTGCCATACACAGAGGGGCTTCTCAGAGAAGCTGGTAGTGCATATGTTTTGTTTTCCTGTCATTTTTTGTAGGGCACAGTTGACATCTTTTTGGTTTTCCTGTTGCAGTAGGTCTTTGGGATGCTGCAGCTGCCTGTTCACCTGTCAGCTCACCAGAGTGCACCACAATCATTTTACACAGGTCCCTGGCCAGAAACATTTTATTTTCTCTCTGTTGTAAATGATCTTTTATGAGTCCCAGTCCCAATCCTCTCCATGGTATTTTGCACTGGTTATTTTCTTTGTAAACTATCAACTGTTACTGCCACACATGTGTAGGGTTGAATAAAACACAACCATTGACCAATGCTTTGTGTTTCAAGTGACATAGTTGTATAACTCATCAACAACATTTATTCTGCCTTTGTTCTTATTGTAGAAAGTCTCCATCTCAGGCTTCCATTTTGTCAAGATTTCCCTGTAAATATTTCCATCATGGTGCAATATTGACATCAGCAGTACTAGGGTTTTTGTTTTCATATATGTTGTAGTCAGGGGTTACATGGAGAACAATTGCATACAGGACACCAAGTTTATAATACTATTTTATAATAGTCACCCAGAGTTAAACACAAGAAGGTGCAGGAAAATCTGTCCACAACAACCAGGATATTTAGCTGAGGGCCTGAATCTCCAGCAATGTCTTTCAAGAGTCCAGCTAAGACCCAAATGCATGACAATGCCTCCCACAAATCCAACTGGAAATCTAAGAGCCCACAATAAGGACTCACGCCAGTCTATTTATGGTTCTGTGCCGGGAAGGCCAAAGGTCAGTGGTGGAACTAGGGAGTCTATGCCAGCGGGGTGAAGGAGCTGTGCAGTGGGTTGAGGGTTCTACAGGGGAGCTGAGAAGTCACACTCAAAAGAAGAAGCAGGGCTTCCCTGAAGAGCACCACAGCCATCCCCAACGGCGACGAGGTCCCACGCTCCCCCAACGATGGAGAACAGTCGAGCACAGGTCAGGAAGCCTAGCATGACAAGGTTCTCCAGCACACAGCTTCCCCTCTGGAGCCAGGAAGCGATGCACAATGTGAGGAGCAGAGCTCCTGCAATGTGAACCACAGCCACTCTCATTGATGAGGTCCTGAGCTCCTCCAACGATAATGGCCGAATCCATATTGGGGAAGCCAGCGTGACAAGCACCTCCAGGAGAACCAGCGGCTCAAAACAGCAACCCTTGAAGAACCCACAACACCTAGCTCTTCTTCTCCACGTCCCTATTTATGCTGGCAACTTTCTTCGGGTGGAGAATCTTTACTCAACACCAACTGAATTAATTCAGCTGGTGCTAAGTTGACCACCAGTTTGTAATCCATAACAATATATAAGACCAATATAAATATTTCTGAAATCCAAAGATTGTATATATAATTCTCTGTTGTGAAATTGCAACATTTCATTTGGAATTTCTTTTTTGTTCCTGTGTGCAATTCCTGCATTGATCAGCTTGTGTTTTGTTAGCAAGTATAACATCCATTGCAAACTAGTAAACTAATTTTTGAATGTCACATTCCAATTAGTTTGGGAGATAGAACAACAAGCCTGTTCACAACAACATTCAGTTTGTTACTACACAAATAAGGATCTGATGGCTGAATTCCAGGGTAAATTCTAACTTGAAAGCATAATAAATCTTTGCATCTACGAGAGTATAAATTTTTATGCCATATTTTGACTCATCACTTTTCCATAAGTCTTTTACATTCCTGCTATTACCTCGAGAAATTCCTGCCAAGTACAGCAGACCTATGAATGCTTTCATTTCAGCTAGTAAGATGTCATAATAAAAACATTTTTTATTATGGCTACTGGTGCTTACAGACTGTTTTGCTTGTATTTTATCCTTTGTATATTTCACAACATTTTGTAGCATTTCATTTGTTACAATTTCCAGTATTGAATGGTGGTGCTGGCATTCAATTCAACGTGTTTCATCTCTGCCAAGAACCTTATATTTTTGGACCTACTTCTAATGCTGGATCATTCAGTTTGGTTGTGTAACCACTTCACCACATTTTGACCAGTCAAATATGTACTCACATTGCTGTTTTCTTAATCATCCTGATCAAGGAGATCTGTATTCACTGTGTCTGTATGAGTCAATTTTTGCTCCATTTCACTGTCACAGGAACTTTGGCTCAGATGGTCAACATCAAAGTTATCAACATCATCATCATACATCCACACAATTCTTCTGTTATGAAATGTATTTTACCATAATGAATCATCCTCATCATCCAGTCACGAGTAATCTGATGATTTACTTTTGACTTTCTGAAACTTACAAATACGGTTTTGTATGTGACATTGTATTGAATTGGGCTACTTCTATGAAAAAATCAAAAGAAAACTTTTAAAAATCAAATCCTAGAGTGATGTGAGTGCATCTCACCCTCTGTGATGCTTAGGTAAACATGTACCAAACCTATTAGATGGAGCATAATGTCGTGATATCCTTGTTCGCCACTTTTGCGCACATGTGCACACCTTGCCTTTTATCATACCAAATGGGCACACACAATGATCGCTTCCTGTATCCTGCCAGCTACTATTATGCTAACGTAAAAAATTACAGTAGAAAAGTAAGGGATGTGTTTATGGAATCCAGTGTTATGTGCTGCTGGTTAATTTGTGGGTGCTAGGTATTTTGTCCCAGCAATGAAAAAGTAAATAGAACAGGCTATTAGAAATGGTTTTGTAAGTATCTCTCTACTAGTACTCAAACACTGAGAAATTGCTTCATGTATAATGATAATGCAATGAAAATAAACAATATATTGAAGGTGATTTTCTTACTGGCGAACACAAAATTTCATCAAATCCATGTATCATAATAATAAAATACTGCCTCCACCACAGTCCTTTTTAGAATTAAATTCTATGTCATAGAAGAGATAAATGATTCCCTGAGGCTTAGAGACTGTGCAAAGTCACATCTGGTAGCTTGTATGTGGCCGACCTATTCATGGAAAGTGGTCAACATAGTGCAAAAGGTTTTAATTTTTTTTTGTTGTTGTTGTTTTGTTCTTGTTGTTTTTATTGTTTTGTTGTTGTTAATCATCTTTGCTGGAGGGAATAGAGTAGTTGTGAAGGGAGAAGGTTTTCATATTATGAAGCCATTCCACTTCCTGAACCAGTTCCTTTAACTATGTCTGGGAAGGCCATGACTACAGTTGACAGCATCCCGCAGGGTACCCCTATTTCATTTTGTCAGTACTGGAAAATTAGAAGTTCAGCTCTTATACATAGTTGCATTATATGAATAAAGACTCAGTTTGTTTATTTATTTATTTATTACAACATAAAGTACTATTATAGGACTAGGTCTGATGGTCCTTAAAAATATTCTAACGTTGCCTTCTATATTTTCCATTAATTCTATTTTATGAGTTGAGATTTCTTCAACAGTTGGTCATTAAGTTTTTTTTTCTTTTTTTCCTGTTTTCAAATTTGAGTGAAGGGCCTGGAGAAAATTTCAGGAAACCCATTTGTAGGGGCAGCAAGTCAAAGTCAGGTTATAGTTTTGATCTCAGTAGCATGGATACTAATACCCATAGCACGCTTTCCTAGCATGCAAGGAATAGGGTCCAGACTTTCGTAAAGTCTGGAAATTTCAAAATGCCTGGATTTTCGGTGAAGTACTTGCTGACTGGATTACAAGACTGTCTGTCATCTATCCCAGGATGTCTGGAAGAATCTAACCCAGAGTTAGTTTCTATCCCCGTCTGTCATGGATGGTTCTATATTCTGAGTTGAGGACTTAGTATCAACTCTTCAGGGATTATCAACTTAAAATGTGAATAACACCTGAAAAAGCGTGTTTTATTATTTTTTTTAAAAAAATTTAGTATTTTTTTTTACTTATTTATTGTATTTACTTATTTCTCTGTAAAATTTCAAAATGATTGTAAAGAAAGGCAAGATCGACCCAGCTAATGCAGAGGTTTATTCTCTGGTGTTTAGGGCCCCTAAATTCTGCCACCCATGACCCAAATTTTTAGCTTATCTGTTAAATGCCGAGGTTTCCCATCACTTCGTCCTGAGGGTACAAGTTCACACTGAAATAATTTCCCTTTCACTGAAAGCAAAATATCAACATGCCTTAAATAGTCTACCCTTTCCAAAGGGAAAAGTCAAAAATCTTTCAAAGTATTATGTACAATTATTTCAAATTTAGCTAAGCCACTTTTTAAAAGGGCTTCAAATACATCCTTTGGATTAAAAACGATTTTATGTAGCGTTCAAATACTTATTTTGACATGTTTTAGTCTCAGTGATTCATGTCAAAACAAAATTACACATTAGCCAAATGCCAAACAAGGTCAACGTGGAGATGATTCAGACCTGCGCTGTTCTGGCTCCAGCCTGCAAAGGGCTGTAAAGTCCTCCCGAATTATGTGTGCAGTTTCCCTCCGGAGCACCCTCTCTTAGCATTCTGACTGTGAGGCTTACGGGAGCTGCTCTAGAAATATGGAGAATACTCCATTTCTGTTAATTTATCATGGCTGAATTGGCATAATGAATGGTGACAAATAGGCCTCTTTCATCCACACAACAGTTACCATTATATTTTCAATGGTTTCTGCTTGAGTGTCAAGAATAGCAAGTTTAATTACACAGAAGCTGGTGGAGACGGGTGGTATGAATTCAATGCAGCAACAGGAGAGAGGCTGCCGGAGATCACATTTGATCATGTTGGGAGAAAGGGGACCCATATAACTATGCACAAGATAAGAGAAATTACAGAAGTCATATGGAATTTTACTTCTTCAGAGTAGTTTTATTTGTCATAGAAAATTTGATGAATTAAAAGCAAAAACAACTACTAAATATGATTTCCGGACTTTCCTGTCTCAAGCATTAAATAAATCTTTAGAATGCTAACTATCTATGACATTGTAATTTTGTAATGTCTTTAATCTAATTTCAAAAAGTGCTGAAGTTTTGATCATGACATTTAGTAGAATATCAGTAGTTAAGAGAGAAGAACCCATTATACCATTATCAGTTGAGTAGTAAAATGCTTATATATAGAATCAACTTGATAAAGTGTGGCCCCTAAGTGTAATTATTATCACTAGACAACCATTTAGAATCACTTCATAACTATTACATATCAATAAATTAAATGGCGGTAGATAACAAGCACATAAAAGATTTTCCTTCACAGCCCACACTTAATATATTTTTCTTATCTTACTTGTTTGTGACATAATTTTTTGTATAGTTTCACTTCTAGGAAAATAAAAAATTAATATTGATAATACAAAATGAGCTGTTTTGCCAAGCCTCTTGCTATTGAGAAAACCAATTTGTTGTTTCTAAACATTAAAAGCATGCCTTATTTCAACTACATATTGATTTTTCTTACATACCTGTGAAATGAAGTTTTCTTATCAGATTAACTAGAATAACATTTAGAAGCATGCTTATCTCAATTTTATTTTGAGGATACAATAATTTGAAGACTGGCACAATTATTACTCAGATCCACATAATGATAAAACAATTAGTTGTCATGAAACATTGCCTCACTAAGTCACTAGCAGATTGTGTAAAACTGACCCACATATTCCCCATCTACGTATCATCCAAATGAATAAAAGATACTGTATCATAGTGGTAGATGCATACCAATGTTTATAGTAGCAAAATTCATGATAGCCAAATCTTAGAAGCAGCATATATGTCCAACAATAGATGAATGGATAAAGAAAATATGGTATCTATATACAAAGGAGTACTACTCTGCGTAGAGATAAACTTGAGTGGTCTATATGAAAATGAATGAACCTTGAGACCATAATGTTAAGTGAAATAAACCAGGCTTAAATACCACATGGTTTCTCTTATATGAGAAATCCAAAATGTAAATAAAAAGCAGCATAAAAGATAGATAGGAACCTGGAAGACAGATCTTTTGCAAAAGGGAAGGGGACCAAGATACAGAAGGAGGGGCTAGGACGGGAGGGGAGGGGAATGAAAATAAAAGAGTTAAGATGTATTATATTTGCACCAACTTCCCACAATGAATCTAATCATCATGTACTGGCAATATGTACTAACATAAATAAAAATTAATATTAAAAAACCACAAATCCTGATAATCTAATGTTCACTTTTACCTTACAGTTGCGAAGTGGTATTTTTTAATTGGGATCAAGAATGAAGCCCCATTTGGGCAGCTATTTTCACTTTCACTTTCACAATATCTCTTGTACATATTGGATCTTATTTACTGTTTCAGTTTATCACACTAGGGATATAATACTATATTTGCACATGTGAGTCTGATTTATTTCACTTATGAGTATAGTCTCAAGTTGCATCCAATTACCTATAAAAGTCTCAAGTTTATCCTTTATAGCTGAGTAATACTCCATTGTATAAAAATACCACATCTTTTTTATCCATTCCGCAGTTGATGGGCATTTGCGTTGTCTCCAAGATTTATCTATTACAAACTGTGCTGCTATAAACATGAGTGCATATATATTGCTATGGCATGATGGAACAGGAGAAAGGAGAAAAGAAAGAAGGGAAACGATTATTTTTAGGTTTATATATATGTATATATATATGATAACTGTACTAATCTCTGTTAGTTCATCAAAAAGAGCAGTTTGTGTTTACATTGATTGTTTGATCATTTTTTATGCCCATATCTTGTAATACTTTGATGATAACAATACACAATATGTTAACCAGTGTTAATCTCTTATTATTTTGTTTTGAAATTCTGTACCATCGTTTTTATTCTTTTTGTTTTCAAAACAAAGAATAAAAATATACCGATATAATTTAATGCAGAAAAAAGAAGAATGAAGCCCCGTAAACTGACATTTGTCCTAGAAGTCTAGATGATTTTTTTTTTAGTGAAAAGTGACATAAAATAAATCATTTTTCCTTCTATGGCTCTACTATGGTGATTTTAAGAATATTAAGATCAAAATTTTATTCTTAATATTTGTTTATTGAAATGCAAATACCATCTTTAGGTCCTAGGGAAATAGTATGAATCATTCCTCAGGTATTGGAACTAGTTTTTAAACAACTGTTATTTAACATTTGTGAAGACAGGGAAACCTTTGGGAGAGTATCTCATCTAAGGGCAAGGTTTATCACCCTGGTACATTTTGGAGGATGCACTAAGTACAGGTGAACATCAAAAGCAGAATTCAGTGTGTCTAGTAGCATTTAGAGAAGCATCTCTGAGAGTCATGATAACAATGTTCCTAACAGGAAGAGACTCTTCATCACTTTGAAATTAATGTCTGAGAGAATGCTCCTACTTTGGATATGTTTTGGCTTGTGTCTTCATAGGGAAGTGCTTCAACTTTGGGCTCCACTGCAAATCAATCCTGTAACGAACCCCTCTTGAACATTTACTTTCATGGAGACCCCTGGAGGTATGACCTTCCCTCCATTCTGTCCTTCCTTCCCTGTTTCATCCTTCCACACACATCTAGCTTAAATACTTCAGGGAGGATCGGTTTCGCCAAATTTAGAAAACTATTGATTTTGGAAGGAAAGAGTAGAAATATGATGTACATGTAAAGAGTCTTAAAAGACAACTTAATTGTGAGTTAGGAAAAAAATTACCTTAGGCAATTTTGATTATACCATGGATATGTTATTTTGTGTGTGTGACGTGAAGAACCCTCCCAAGGCCATGATCTTATACCTCAGCGGAGTGGCTTGAGAAATAGGGGAATGAATATTGTGGGAAGATAGAAATGACTCACAACTCACTTCTTCAGGAAAATAGAGTTCGTTTTAGTAGAATGGAGTGATCCAATTCTAAATATATTTTCTCATGTAGAATTAACATTTATATTTAATATATCAATCTAAATACATGTAACATTTAGATCTTCCTGTATTAGTCTGTTTTTGTCCTCCAGAAACTTTTTTCAACTCTTGCATCTCCAATCATCATTGTTATTGTTTTACTTATATTAAACTTCATTTTTTTCTCATGGAAGTATACACTCCTGGCCCTTAAATGAAAAGTTATTTGCTTCAATATTCACGATTCAGCAGGATATTTTATGACTAGCAAGAGTTATAGCTTAAGTGCACATTTTCTGTACATACAGAGGTCAGAAATAATTTGCTTCATGATATAGGAATTAAAATCAATACTCTTACTTCCTTAAGAAAACAAACATAACATAATGCAAATGAGAAATGAGTAAATTATTAATAGATGGGCTTATCTAAAATATAGTGCAAGCCAAGCAAGATCAGCCCAGAGAATTGTTTAGGAAGCAGAGTGGTTACAGGAAGCAGGAGGAAGTTAGATGGATTGCCCCAGTTTTGTCTTCAGAACGTCACTTTCATTAGGGAGGCTTTCAGCCATACCACAAACAACCTGTTAATTGCCCCTGAGAGTAAGCGCCTAGTAGATTGCTGTTCCACCTGAAGATGAGAGCATGGAGAAGAGGCTTGCTTGGCTTGGGAATCTCGTCTCCGGTATGTGGAGGTGATTCCTAGGTTTCTCATTAACACAACTAGCACCAGGATGCAGGGAGTTCCAGTGGGGACTTTTGTAAGGGTTGCTTAAGCATCTAAAATTTTCCATCCTGTGTCTTTGCCTTTCCATGGAATCTAGACAAACCATATCCTCTAGGATATCCCCTTTTTCATGCTTTGTGTGGTATGATTCCACCTACTGAAAATGTGGTGAGCCCAAGCTCCCTGGAGAGGGTATTTTCTCCTTCATTTTGGAAGAGCAGAGCTAGTCAGCTACCATCTTTCTGCTCCTGCTCTCGTGTCTGATTTCTCTACAGTCTTTTTTTTTTTTTAAGTTTTATTTCCTAACCTACGAAGGTGTGAATCTCTACACCTGGAAGTGTTCCTCCTGGAAAGAGGAGGGCTTCTTGAGCACCTGTACCCTTGAGAGATGAAAAGTTGAAAAGCTTGGGCGAGGCAAGTCGGAACTGCTGTGGACCCTAGCTTTCTCAGTTTTTGCACGTGCAGTGTATTTCTGTCGGTAAGGACCTTTCCTCTAATGTCAGGTCATCGCTTCTGTAAAAAGTCATGCATTCACTTATTGAGACAAACCAATTTGAACATTGATTTTAGCATCTAGACAAGTCTCTTGTCTAGGAAGTCCCTATAATTTAATAGAAGGGACTTACACAAATGGATCACACTACACCCAAATGAAACACTGCGTGAGGAACATATCTTCAAAGTCCTGTGGAGGCACTGGGGAGGCTGCACTCACTGCTGATTGAACAGAGGCAATGTCAGTGTAGTATCTGTCAGTGGAGGGCTGATCAGTATTGCTCCTTTTTATTTTTTTCAAGCTTCCTCTGTTGCTTTAATAGTTCTTCAGATGGAAATAAATAGGTACTCTCTCGGTAATTGTATGTACTTGAGATCTTCATTTGCTTTCAACCGAGCACAACACTTTTTCAGGGTGAGGGGAAGAGGCAGACAGACTGGGTACTGAACCCAGAGCCTTGGCCTCAGCTGGATCCCCAGCCTTTTAATGTTTAACTTTGTGACACTTTTTAAAAAGCCTACAGTGGTGGACCAGTGAAGGTAAGATTGAAGGTAATCTACGGAGAAAAGCCATGAGCTCTGTGGGTGATTCACTGAAGGGGAAACCACAGTTCGGAGTTTTCATGCTCAACATCTATAATGTAAGGTGGTTACTGAACTTATGTGCATGATATGTACACAAAAATACTTTTCTAATGAAGGATGTTTCACATGCATGAGGGCATTTGCAGTATTATCTTTCGAGCAAACTTTTCAGAAGGAATTGCATTGCACTTTAATCATTTAAATCAAATGGTTCAATTACGGACTGGTTTCGGAGGGGAGAGCAGAGGGTCATTTGAACCTTGGGCATTAGCATCTCACCAAGAAAGGAGATTAAAGCACCACAGAAAGGAAAGCCTTGTTCAAACATTACAGAAGCACAAAAAGTAGGAGATTATGTATCTGATGATTTACTCAACCACAAGGGAGAACAGGAGTTAGAATGACATTGTTTTCATCACATCTTTTCCCTGAGGAAGCCAAGACACTCCCTCAGTCTTGTGTAACACATGGCAATTCTCTTCGTATTATTTTGCTTTTTCCCTAATCCTTACCAGATAATAATTAATAATAATAATAATAATAACAAATCCTTAATGACCATCAACTTGTTCTCTTCTCAAAAATTACCCTCCTGTAGACCATATGCACTTGTGGATACTAGACCAGCTTATTTAATTGATCACAATCATTACTTTTTCTATTCATTTCTAGTCAGGGTAATCCCTTTCTTACATCCCTAAAACTGTGCTTTTCCTTCTCCTTGTCTTACTATTTATATGGAAGAAGTGTTATTCTGTCTTCCTTCAGACTTAGCCGTATCACTTCAACTTCTGATTACTTCTTCTATTTAAGAGGCAGTGTGAAAAACTGAAACCAAATTCAAAATCTGGTGAGATGGGAAGGGGAATGTGGTGGTTTAACTAATGGTCAACTTGTAACACCCAGATAAACTGCATCAGCGTGGTGCTGGGTGTGGAAAGCCCACCTGAGGACTATTGTCAAGAGCATAAAAGGAGAAATGGAAGGGAAGATGATGAGCTGTTGGTTCTCCTGGACAAGCTGGTCATGTTGGTTTTCATGGTATGAATTCAGCTGTCCTCATCATCAGAGGAGCTCGAGGATGGTTGCTGTCCTTTTCAGGGTAACTTTGATCCTGACCTTGAACATCGCTTCCTGGTTCCAGTGCAGAGCCCTCAGCCTGCTGGCAGAAATCCCTCATCTCTTTGGTACAGACTTTATAACTTCCACTACTGAACTTTGGGCCTCCCAGTGCAGATTCTTGATACAGACTTGCGTGAGATATTGTTGTGGGCTCTAGACCTCCAGCTGGACTCGTAGAGGACGTTACCATGGGATCCAGGCCACAGCTGGATTCTTCAATTATGTAATGTGTGGACAGAACACTTGCACTTTTCTGCATTTGACTTTTGGGTTGAATATTATAAAACAATACCATAAATTATGTGTCTTGTGTCAAATGCAAAACATAACTAAAACAGGGCAGAATCCTGTTTTGCTTCTGTCACCAGCTGATAGCATGAACCTGGATTATTATTTTATTTCCTGGACTTCCATTTTCTCATTTAATAATAACAAAAGAAAACGAAATAAGATAATTTCTGATTAATATGATTCTACAAATGTTAACCTACCCATTGTGTAAAAGACATTGGCAAAGTCACACAGAGTTGGTTGTCTCATACCTATATTCATACTGATATGTCTGAATTTATGCACATATTTATGCAAAAATTTTTGTCACGTATATGTACATAGATACATTTCTAAAATATCAGTTTATGTGTACTATCAGTGTATTTATCATTATTGTTTGAATATCTTACATTGCAATTTTGGTTATAAAAGAAATGTGGACCAAATGTCAGAGAATCTACATCCTAAGCTTCTTCATGCCTCTCAGTAGTTTTGTGATATCAGACATGCTGTGCAGACCCTTTGGGCCTCTATTTCAGCTACAAAAAGTAGAAATTGTGAAATATAATGCTTTTTATGTTTATAATTGTATGAGGCTTGTATTAATTAAGACAAGAAAGACTATGTTGTTTGGTAACAAATTATATTTCAAACCTTGTCACTTAAAATAACAAATGTTTATGACTGGTGAATATTCCGATTGCAGATTAGGAGATGGTCAATGATAGCCCTTCTCCATGTGTTATCTCGCCCTAACCAGGCTACCTGAATCTTTTGTTTCTGTTTTGAGAGGGGACTCCACCTTTGCCATGCCAGCAGATCCATCTCAAGCCATATCACCCCTGCTCATGTTTCATTGGCCAGAACGGATAACACAAGTTAGGTAGCTCTGTTGGCAGGCATTACTACATCCACGGAAGACAAGTATAAAATGAAATACGGTAAGAATACAGCACTGTCTGTACCATAGTGCTAAATTAAAATAGGGCATGGAGCGTATCCAGGGAAAAGTTTCTCTGGTCTTACCTTTGCTATTATGCTATGCAGGATACATTAGTCAGTTTATGTTTCTTGACAGAGCAGAAGGTTTACGTTCTCTATTGGATGACACTGAAGATGCAGGGTGGTCCTAAGACTTCTCTGGAGCTTTTCACATCATAGAGTATTCCAATTTTGCAATTCTTGTCCTTCAGGTCTGATGGTGAAACATTTGTACTTCCTTCAACAGGTGGGAAGAAATGACCAGAATTTACATGGCACATGTGTCAAAACAAGGACAGCTCTTGAAATATCTCTTGGAATAATAAATATATTTGGAAAATGAGAGGAAGGACAGAAGATTAGTCTTTTCTAAAAATAACTTTCATGACTTTTCACAAGGTTTTAGTATGTTGTGCCTTTTGGGGGAGAAAGAAAATGTCTTGGAAGAAAGGAAGTGATTATGAAAGGTCAGACAGGAGAGTCTAATAGTCAATTAAAACACAGCTTGGGAATGGTACTAGGCAGAGAATATCTGCTTTGTACTTTGTTCTTTCTCAAAGTCAAGGGAACTTTACTGAAGTCTTGATTGCATGGCTTCTACAGGTCCTGAGTGGTTTATACAGTAGGGCAGATGATGACAGATAACACTTTTCTATCAACGCCTTTGGGATGGCAATGTGCACAGAAAGATTTTTCCAGGGAGATTTGCTTCTGCCCACTAATTGTGGTCATATATTTTATAGCTCTGGGAATATCATGGCCACTAGCATAAGTCCCAGTGCTACAAGAAGCAGTGTTTGTGTCTGATTCAGCACAAGCTGTAGCTGCTGGACTTCCTAGTGTGCTCCGATGAAGTCATTCATGAATTCTTAATCTTTATACACAATTACGCATTTTCCTACTCCATACAGCACAGTTTGCTTACAGTTGACGCTATTGATCACATCTACAAAGCTCTCTCCTCTCACTTTTAGTCCCTGCTTTTTATGTTTATCTTTTCTTCTGGCTGCTGGTTTTTCCTTAACATTGTCAATAAACATGTGTTCTGCTAACTCTTTAAATATTAATATTGCCTGGAATTTTATCTTCAGACTTCCTTGCTTCTCCTTCATCATGCTTTCTTCAGAGAATTTCACCCACTTTAGTGGCTTTCAGTCCCTATCCAAAACCTCTAAAATGATAAACTCTGGATCAACCCAATGACCCACTTTCTCTGTGCCCACACTGGGGTGGCATCCCTGGGGACAGGAGCCGTGGTCATCATGCCACACTGGTGGTCTTCAGACTGACCAGGCTTCAACGCTGCCTGGCCATCTTTCTATTGCCTGTAGGTGCTGCCTTCTTTTCATCTTTTCTAGGAACAGTTTTAGAACTTCTTATTGAAACATTACCTCACACTTCACAGATTTCTTGAACCATTGATGTTATGGTGGGTATCAAGATGTTCCCCAAAGCCTCATGTGCTCATAGGTGAAGTTTTTGGATAAGTGATTGAATCATGGGAATGTGATACTTATCAGTGTATCAGTCCAATAATGGGTTTATAGCTAAATGTGATTTTGTTCCCATTGTGAAGACTGGTTCAAAGAGGTGGGTCAGTGGTGGTATGACCTGGAAAGGTCTGTTCTTCCCGGTTCCTTCTTCTCTGTTCCCTGTTCCCTGCTCCCTCTTCCCTCTTCCCTCCTCTCTCTCTTTCCCCTGAGCAAGCAAATCTCCTCCTTCCTGCTTTGGGGCCACCCTGTTACGGACTAAAACCTCTACAAATGGTGAGCCAAGAGAAATCTTTCCTCCTCAAAGCCGTGGGTGTTGGGTATTGTATTTCAGCAACAAGAAAGTATCTAAGACGGTTGGGCAGACTGAGAGTTGAAGAGCAGTTGACAAATGCCTTTAAATGTTGCTCTTAAATTAAGGAACAAAAGATGTCAAGGTGAATTGTTAATTCAGACCATCACTGACTACATTAAGATTTTAACACCGAAATATGTTAATTCTGTACAACTGATGAAGATCTTGAAAATGATCATGGTAGTTTTCAAAACTTTTTACCATTTTTTTTTTTTTGATTTTTAAGAAATGTATTACTATGAAGAGAAAGAGGGCAGGAGTTAGAGGGCCATATGGGAGTAATGGATGGTATTAAAAGATTAGAGAAAATCAGCATGCTTTAATCCTAATGGGAAATGGGACAGTAAAGAGTCTGAAAACAATTCCACTGCTCTAAAAAACCTCCTCCTGCTTTTTCTCCTGATTATTTTATATATTCTTACCTGTCACAAAGGTTAGAAGATGATTTCTACACTTTCAGCCTAAGTGACTGGTTAAATAGTAGTTGGGTTTGCTGAATTGTGGCAGTTACTATTTCTCAGTCTATTTGTGATGAAGAGCCAGCTTTTAAAAATTTCTTTTTAATTGCATGCATTTGTAAAATGCAATAAAAATTAACTGCTAGAAGCATGTTTATACAGTTAGATAGTTGTAACATTTTTAAATTGCTGTAAAAGTTGCTAAATGCTTACTTTTAGTTTCTCTACTTCATCAAGAGCCAGTTCATCAACTTGAATTTTCAGGAGGCCAGACCTAGAGATCTGATAGAGATTAGCAATATGTAGGATAGCAATAAATAAAGCTTTGAATATGGAAAACTTGAAAGTCATTTGTGATAATCCGAACAAATATTCAATAGATAATTATGTAGAGCGTATGACAGATGCTTTAGAAAAACTTAAAGAACTCATAAATAATGTGATATCAACTGGCTGTAGAATATAACACTAAGAGAGAACTAAGATAAAGCAAATTTGTATTTTTTTTGAGATTTTAATATTGTTCATAAAAAACATCAAAATTTCAACCTGGACTGGTTTTTGAGGTACTAAACCTAAAAAAAGAACATCAGAAATAAATTCCAATATAAACTACCATGAAAATACCAATAACATTCTACAAAAAATAACCTTTACTTCAGTGATCACACCTAAGGCGATTTGCACATGTGACAATAGCATGTTCCATACACACGCATTGCTAATGCTCACAGTACATGTCTTTTCCTTTCCTAGCCTTTTTGTAGGACATGCCTGACATCTTGTTGGTCTTGCTATTTTTTCAGGAGTTTCTTACGTTATACATTGTGTAGTTAACAGAAACATAAAATATCAATAAAATACATCATTAAACTCTTAATAAGCGTTGCCCATTTAGAATACACATGACTATTTTCAAATCAACCATGTACTTACTCGCAAATCCTAAAAGAAAGCATCAGAAATAAATTCCTATTTGAACTACAATGAGAATACCAATAAAACTCTACCACACAAGCTTTGCTTCAGTTATCACACCCAAGGCAGTCTTCATACATGACAACTGCATGGTTCATGCATGTGTCTTGCTTACAATGACATCACATGTGCTTAGCTTTCTTTTTCTTTTTTTATTGTATAACAAAAAAGAATGTATAGAACATTAAAAAAATTGGCAAGAAATACAAATGTTATGAAAGCTATATTATTTTTAAAAGAACAATTCACAGTAAAAATGAAGTCTGAAAATGACCCTGTGAAAACTACTTTTCACTCGAAATCCTTTTTCTTTAACTATCTTAACTGATTTTTTATATACATATACATAAACGTATACATAGGTTTTCTTTCAGTTTGTCACACAAGTGCAACAGTATAATGGTTACATATGTGCGACTTATTTATTTCACTGATAAGTATATTGTTAAGGCACATTTAAGTATGAAAGTGTCCAGTTTATCATTCTTTATAGCTGAGTAGTACTTCATTATATAGAAATACCACATCTTTTTTTGTCCATTCCTCAGTCAATGGGCATTTAGGTTGTTTCCAAGATCTGGATATTATGAACTGCGCAGCTACAAACATAAGTGCACATATAGCAAATTTGTATTATGATAAACAATTTAGTAAGGAAGAATGAGAGCATTCATATTACATGTACCAATATAGAAAGAGCTCCAAGATGTAATACTTAATGAAGAAAAAAGTCAGGGAAATGTGTCTATATATTTGGACATACATAGTCTATCTAAGTATACATCTATTAACAAATAATTATCTCTTTGGGGAGAAGAGTGCAACAATATAGATGTATATCATATTTTTTATTTTTATTTTTATAAAGCAAAGCAGAAAAAAGGTAGAGGTAATACAGAATTTAAAAAATAAGAAATTAATACTAGTTAATATATTACATATTGTTAACTTAGAAGTGGTTGTTCAAGTTATGAAATCTAGACAAAAAATCAGACAATCAAACAATAACAACACAAACTATTCTTTCTAATGAACTAACAATGAATTAGTAGTATAGTTATCTATCTTGCATACTTTTAAATACATACAGTTATATGTATTTTGAGCACTTTCTTTTCCTTTCCTTCTTACAACCAAAACACCCATCAACTGCAGAATAGATGAAAAAGATGTGGTATTTTTACAAAATGGAGTATTGCTCAGCTATAAAGAAAGATGATCTTGAGGCTTTTATAGCTAAATAGAGGCAACTTGAGACTATATCATAAGTGAAATAAGTCAGACTCACATTTGTAAACACTGTATTGTCTCCCTAGTGTAAAAAATAAATAATAATTTAAAAATCTGAAAGAGTAATAAGATGCAAAAAAGTATATCTTATTTTTTTAAAGTTAGCTTCTATTAGTTTACACATTTTTCTTTTTATAGAATTGATATATTATTTCAATAACTGACAATCAGATTCATATAGTTTTCATATACAATGTAATATATTGATTTTAAAATGTATAGTTTTATGGTCATGTGATGAATGGACGCAGGTGGATATAGTGGGCAGTAGCTCCTTATTGTCATGTAATCATAGGTTCAAGACTAACTCTGTGGCTGATGAACTGTAGGATCCAGGATCAATTTTAACATCTTAGTCTCAGTTTCCTCATCATTCAAATGGAGATAATAATGATGCCTACTTTGTGTCGTTACTGTGAGGATTAAAACAAACACGTGATATAGGGCAGGTAATAAACATGCATAGCTTAGAACTCTGCCAATGTGCAGATTTATAACTGTTATATTCCTCAAGCATTTTATCACTAGATACTACAAATAGTTGGAATTAAGCAGTCATCTCTTTTCTTTCCATTGGTACATTTAGGTTTCCATAGAAAGTCAGGGGATTGGATTATTTTTGTTCCTATTTTGTTTGTTTTTATGTGCAGTGCTCCTGTGACACAGTTGATAGTCAGGTTTTGGTGAAGGTTTGGAGTTGGGAGCCAGACAAAGATTCAGAGTCTGTTATTTTTAGCAGTGTAATCCTGGACATGAACCTGCCTGAATCTCCAGGTGCTGATATGTAAAACGAGGCCATCTCTTCTTTCCTGGAGCTGTCGTAAAGAATGACAGATATCACATGTGGAAGGGCCTTGGCAGTGCAAATAACCCATAAATATTCGTTCTTTTTTCTCTCTCAGAATAAATTGGCATTCAAGATATTCATTGTTCCAAAATTTTACTATTAAGCCTTCATGATTTATGAAATGCATACCTATAAATGCCACTCCTCCACCAGATCCTGGAAAATTCTTCCAGAGTACCCTAGCCATGTAATCAATTAGGCAAATACTTTTATTAAATCTCCTTTAACTTGTTCAATGAAAAATACACTGAAATATTTTCTTCTTGACCCTGAGCATTGAGAAAAGTGTGAGCTTGACAGAAAGAGGGAGTATTAAAAATCCTTTTTGAATGATAATGGGAGAAATCTATAGTGTGTTGGGAGGTAGGGCACATCCCACATAATGAATCATATGCAGAAAGTACAACAGAGAATTCAGTACTGTGCTTCTAAAACCTCAGCAGTGCTTACTGTAAGTGATATTTTTGTGGCCTTTTCTTTGCCCAGATATTTGTCATTCTGTAGTTGATTTAGAAAGAGATTCATGGAAAGTCATAATTATTTAAAGAAGGGAACAGGCAAAGTGTTCTTTTGCCATGTCTATAAATCTTTCCTCGTGCTCTGCTGAGAACTCTGCTCTGGCTGGCCGCGTTAACCATGTCAGGGAAGTATATCACAATGTCAGGAGTTGTCAGAGTCGCAGAACTCTCCATGATGTGAGATCACAGGCGGAGACAATTTTGCCCTAACATTTCTGACTATAAAGTATAAGTACTATTCAGGTGGCACACTGATGTCACATCAGGATTATTTTTTCTGTCTCTGTACTTTAAATTTGTTGAGGTATTTAAATCTATAAAGCTAGATAAAGCTCAACTAAGAGAATACAATTTTTAATAAGAGAATAATGTTAGAAAAACATTTTTATAAGAAATGTAGAAAAAATTTAAAGATTACAAAGATTTCGAAAAAGTCGGTGCATATATTTTCAGTTAGGTTTTCATTGGTGCTCTTCAGTGTACAGAAACATTTCTTGGAACAATTTAAAATGTAAACATAAAAAATAAATCACTCAAACTCACGATTTAAGAATCTCATTGTGACCCCCAAGGGACTGTTTCTCATGACAAAGTACCGACTGGGAGTATTTCCCCAATTCCTCAGTTTGTTCATCCCACTCACGGTATTGTTATGTCTCCCTAAACAGCAATTGTTTTTAAAATGGAAAACAAAAACTTCATGCTTGTGTAAACTCAGCTGTAAAATGAGTTTATAGATATTTTGTATTTTAGCGTGACTATATACTTCCTATACATGTGCTTTTTCCATTGTTTAATAAAATACGGAATCAAACATTAGAAAATGAAGATCCAGAAGCATTTTTTTTTCCTAGAAATGCCTTAGTAAATTCAGTTTGTACTTCCAGGTTAGTCTTGGCGTAGCATCTTAAGTTCTTGCTGAGCGGTTCACAGAGAAAATTCAGGGTTTCTCTCAGTGTTGGCATGTTCTCATTGTCTCTGAGGCAGAAGCTCCTTAAAAGACATGGAGATGAATTTTCTATTTCATTGTCAACTTCTCCTCTTCTGGAAACCCAGCACACTGTCTCTGCCATGTATTGGAAATCTGGGTTTTATGTCTGAGGTGCGTGGCTGACATCTTCATCTGAGGTGCGTTCTTCACCTGAGGTGCATGGCTGCCATCTTCAGAGTTGGCATGACTGTTAGTAATCACTGAGGGTGTGGGCAACTAACTTACTCTGACCTCCAAGTATCAAAATAAGTCTCATTTTAAGTGGTTGGAATAGAACTTTCTTAATAGATGTAGGAAAAGAACTTCAGTAAATATCTTTTGGTAAGATAAAAATCAGACCTTACTATACATTTTGATGGCATATTTGAAATTTTTGCATAAACAGTTTACTTAAATTAGTGACTACTTTAAAATATCTTGCTCAGATATATTGCTGCCTTTTGAAATGGTAATATTAGAGTGTTTTGCTTTGTTTTTGTGTTATTTTCTGGTTTGGCGACATAATATTTTTTCAAATTAAAGTTTGGCCACAGTAAGAAAAGCATAGCAGGTTTGTGGGTTTTTTTTTTGTACCTGGGATCAAACTCACAACCTCAAGCCTGCCGGGTAGGCACGTAGGCCACTGAGCTAAATCCCTGGTCCCGCATGGCAGGTTTTTCTTGTGGACTTACTCGAGGCTCATCCTTTACCTTTCCTCAGTTTATCTGGTCCTCACAGGTAGTCTCACTGGGACCTGTCTGACTATACACATGCTTTGTCTGTGTTTATTTCTAGTCTAGAAACCTCTCAACTCCAGACTGGTTTATCAATAGTCTATCTGGTATCTCCATGTGGACATTTTCAAGATAGTTTACATTCTTTTCATCTCCAACGTGAACTTGTTATTATTACCTCCCTAGTCAACAAAACAAAATAAGAACTTTTACTGTTAACACCGTTAGAGGCACAGGAGCCATGAACCAGAGTCATCCTTGAAGGCGTGTTTTTATTCCATGTGCCATTTTCAATTAATCCATCAGCAGGTCCCATTGATTGTACTTCCAAAACATCTCCCAATCCCCAGCTTCCCTCTACTTTCTTTGCCTTGCCTCCACCCCCAGCAGCTGCCGTCATCACCTGGAGAACAGAAGACGCTCTGGAGATTTGCCAGTTTATTTCTTTAAAATCTGGGCTGCACTAAACTGTGTGCTTTTGGGGAATCGTCTTTTTTTTTACAAAGTCTAACTTCCCATGTCAGACTCCTGTTTGGACAAATGGGCAGCTTCTCATTAGTCTTAGGATGAAGATTTACTACAACCTTTCTGCTCTCCTGGTTTTCCTTCCTTCTCTTTGCCATTGCTCTCTGTCAGGACACAGCCCTCATCTCCCCTTTCAATGACTGTCCCTCTTGTAGTCTTTTGAATGAGACTTAGCTCTTGTTTTTCCCACTTCATAGAAAATCCTATCCTCCTGCATCAAAACTCCTCCCGGCCACCTCAGACACCAGCATGTTAATTCTTACTCTTTGTTCAGACCTCAGCAAAATAATCACTTTAAAAAAATCTCGTAATCACTTCTTCATGAATATTTTCCTGTACTCTCCTGTTTAGGTTAAATCCCCCTTCACAAATTCTCAGAGCACCATGCACTCTTTTTTCCTAGTATCACATTTCCATAATATTACATTTGACGAACTCCCCCTGGGCAGGCACAGCGCCTGCTTTTATTAATATTGTGTTTCTAATGATCAGCATAGAGATTACATTTATTTTGGTTTCAGGGATGATTCAGAATTCTGCTTAGTTATGCTCAAGTTCAGGATGATATATATTAACTGGTAGTGCCTGTGTACTGCCTTTGTTGTTTAACCATCCTTTATCCTTCTCTGCCTAAGGCATTTTTGTACATTTGCGTGTTTTTTTTTGCTAAATAAGAAGCACTTTCTTCATGGGGACAGGAAATGCACTATTTTTATCATGTGGACCATTTTTTGTACCCAGATCAATTTTTCAGAGCCGCACTAATGAATAGGTTGTTCTAGTCTCTGCTCCCTTCCTGGTTCTCAAGGCTGTGCTTTGTCATCAGCCGTCTGCTTCTTAAGACAGGTCTCCATGTCCTCCAAGGGGCTAACTCCATCTGTTAAAACTTCCTAAATAATTTGGCTATTGCCAACCAATCAGCTGAGTCTTCCTATCTTCCCTGGCACAAGCATCATCACACCTCCCTGCAAAATTCTGACTCTCAGATGTCACTATCCTTCAGGCCTGCAGAGCCCCAGGTCTCCAGGATACCCTGTGTCTTTGGTTCTAATTCTTAGAGCAAGTATTTATCTTGCCTCCATGGTTTTAGAAATAAAGGACATGAGTTTGGAGCAAATACAGGTAAAAATACTGAACTACATTAAAAAAATTACATTTCATTTTCTTTGGTCGCTTGCTCTTGCCCTTTCAAAAATTTTGCCTATTTTGCTTTTCAGTGACAGTAATAAGGAAAGGGGCAAAATGACAATCTGTAATATCTGTAAATTGCAGCTCACAATAAAAATGCTATTCCAAGAAAAAAGTTCTCTTCAGTACTTTTAAATCCTTTGGCATTTTGTACCCACTATTTGTGGACTGTACCAGCACAAAGAGGTCACTGCATTAGTGGGGTGACGGAGCACATGCTTCGTGCAAGCTTACTGTTGTCACCTAAAATGTATTTCAGGGTATGCACCTTTCTCATTCGTGATGAAAAGACAACATGTACAGGAACGAAATGAAAATCAAGCCACTGTTTTAAAAATTGAACATTCGTTTTGAAAAGAGTGTATAATCTGCTTTTCACACATCCCAGAGCAGTTGAAAGAGCCCACTGTGAACTGAGAGCTGTAACAGTGCTGTCAGGGTCAGACTTGTGAGTCTCGGTCTCAGGCTATCCCAGGTGGAGTGCAGACATACAGCAGTGCTCCTTAGAGAGGGCTGCAAAGTTAGCTGCACGCATATCATTGTCCATTTGAGCTGCCACCCCAAAATATCATAACCTGGGATTCATACAAACAAGAGGAATTTATTTCTCACTGTTCTGGAGGCTGCCAAATCCGAGATTCTGATGCCAGCGTGGTGGAGTTGCAGTGAGGGCCGTTTCTCCCTAGATGACACCTGCCTGCTGTGACCAGTCCCATTCATTGTGACTCCACATTCATGATCTAATTGCTTTCCAGAGGGTTTCAATGTACAAACTTGGAGGAGCACACACATTCTCACAACGGCAATGCATCATTTTGAGTTCAAGAGGACTTCAAAATAATCTACTCTACCTTTTATTTTGAAAGGGCAAATAAGTGAAAATCAAGAAGTCAGGAGGCCGGACCAATTTAATCCACAAGGAGATTTGAAACTTTCGTTGTTCTGTTTTACTTTCTCCACCTCATGTGCGCTAGAGGAAAGTTCATATTCTCTTACTTATTCCTACTGGATGGATCTTTCCAGGTGTATTCTTTTTCACAAAAGATCAGTGCTGTGAATAGAAAATTGACATTGATGGTGTAAAAATTAAAAACACACTGGGGAACAACTCTGTATAAAGTGTCCTCTGTGGATAGCATGTGCGTCACTCGGAAACTTGCTGGAAATGTAAAAATCCTGCGTTCCACCCAGACGTCCTGAATTAAAGTCTGCATTTTAACAACACACGCTGTTGATTCTATGATGTTAAAGTTGCAGATCATCTGTCTAGAGTTACAGCATAAGTCCTTAGACCTTGGTGCATAGGAATCACAGGGAGGGCTTAGGTTATAGTTGAACTGAAAAGGCCTGTGGTGAAGGCAGACAGTTGCAAGCTCTCTGATGATGATGATGCTGACCTGAGAACCGTAAGAACCACTAGTCCAAGGACTGATTCTCAACTCTGGTTGCACATCAGAGTACTCTGGCAGCTTAATACCAAGGTCTAAAATCCATCTCCTGATAATTGGTTTTAGATAGGGTCCTGTCATGTTTTTTAAATCACTGTTGCGATTCTCATAAGCAGCTGAAGTTAGAAACTACTCTCCTCATTGAGAGGAGACCAAAATTTCTCAGATGAGCCAGGATCCGATGGAATGACGGTCTTCCTGGGAACTCTAGTGGAGTGCATTCATACATACAGAGCTCTGCATGCGTCCAGCCAGAGGTCAGTGGTGGTTAGGAGTTGATCGGAAGTGGGACCCCAGCCAGGCATGGTGGCACACTTCTGTAATCCCAGAACTAGTGAGGCTGAGGCAGGAGAATCACCACAAGTTCAAGGGCCGCATAAATGAGTTCAAGGCCAGTCTGAACTACATAGTGAGAACCTGTCTCAACAAAACAGAAAACAAACAAATGAACAAACAAAAACCAAAACACCAACATCATCAGAGGGCTTGCACATTTTCTGCTTTTACCATAGGCCTTTTAAATACAACTCTAACAGAAAAGAACAGAATGAAAGAAAGAAAAAAGACAGGAAGAAAGAAAGGAAGAAATGAGATCTAGCCTTGGATCAACCACTTACTGGCTATGAGGCCTTGGATGGATTACCTGACCTCTGAGCCTTAGCACTCTATCTGCTCAGTGGGAATAGTAATTTGTTAAAATCATGTAATCTGTTGCTGGAGCATTAAATTAAGTATTAAATCACCTGATTATTTTAGAAGCTCACTAGCTTATCATATTTAATTGAACTTTTTTCTATATGGAAAAGGAAATGTAAGTCATATCATTGATTTTATCAAAGCTGAAAGAGTTGAAAGAATATCTAATATTGAATAGTACACAGCATTAATAAGTGTAACCCTTGAAAAGACTTATATGATAAAGTTTTGCTTTCAACAGAGTTGTTGCTTAATCATCATTACCTAAAGTTTGTTCACATGCATGATGTTCTATGTAGCAACTAAGAGTGTGACACTTTTAGAAAATCAAATATTTTGTGATTTTGTTGATACCATGTAAGCATTATATCTCCAAATATTCATGTCTTCAAATGCAATGCAGGATGTGACAACCAAAGGACAATTTCCTGCTTAGTTTAGGGGCAAATTAAATGTGTGTGGAATGCATTATGATTTCTATAATGAAGAATATCCAAGTGGGCAATAAATATTTTACTCCAATGCTGTTCAGTCCAGTTGGGCTTGTCCAATACAAATTTATCATTCTTGTTAAATACAAGTACATGTTTCAAGAATATGAGAACTGTAAAAAGTCTTAGAGAGCTCCTCATCTAGCCCACTCACTTCACAGACAGGGAATAAAGGTCATCCACCAGAACTGAGTCACACAGCTTTTCCTAAAAATAGACTAGAAGGTACATTTTCCTAAATAAAAACCTGTTATTTATTCCTCTTATTATCATTACTATATTGGCACATTTTTTGTGGCTCTAGACTATTATCCTTATAAGATGTTTTTTTAATATGGTAATAAGGCATTTCCTAATAATGAAATCATTCCATCAGAATAAAGACCAATCAGGAACAGATTTCAGATAATAATTATTATTACTTTTTAATTTATTTTAAAGGGCAAAACACAAAAAAATCAAAAGGCAATCAAACAAACCAAAAAAATAAAAAAACAACAACCAAGGCCAAATGACAATAACACTACCACCAACAAAGGCAAAGCATTAGTGATACAGGATTTCAAAACAAGATGATAGGAATCTAACCATGGCAGTAATATTAGATAGTGTTATCTTCAAAATAGTTGCTCAGGTTACGAGATACAGGCATGCAAAATTGATCAAACAGTATAATTTTCCTTTGAGCAGATTCTCTCCCTTTCTCTGTATCTACTGCAATAGAATTATTGTTGCTATAGTTATTTATGATGCCCAATAATACCTGTGTGGTACACATGACATGGCGTGTGTGTGTGTGTGTGTGTGTGTGAGTACGCGTGCCTGCACATGTGGGAGGAGTGCGGGTCCTGCCCCAGCTCCCTGAGATGTGTGTTATGCCGCTTAGCGAAGGGCTGCAGGCTCCCCCACTGTGCTTCCCCAGCCTGGGCTAACAGAAAGTCTGCCACGTTTATTACTGCATATGATTCGAACTGAAAACTTCCTCCTTTACCTTTGGTATTTTTGGAATCAAAGACTCTTTAGTCATTGTAGTCTTAATACTGTTTAAAAATAAATCTTTTATTTTTTTTCTAAGTGCTGCAGTATAGTCTCTCTGGGTGCTAAATGAAAAACTAACTTTGGAAGAAAGATGTACTGCAAAGGAAATGGTATGATACTAGCAGGGTGACTTACTAAAGTTATTATTAATTGCATTTGACACTATTTTATTCTTACTCCAAGTGTTGAAACACAAAAATGTTGAGAAGCTTATGTATACTCATTTAGAAATAAAAATCACAGAAACCAAGTGCTGAAAATGTCTGTAGAAATTCTACTTTATTGCCCTGCACCTCAGTTATTTTTTTCCCCAAAAATGAGGGATTAAAGTTATTTTTTGGGTGTTATCCCTCTGTTTGCTTTTCCTGAAGAATCGAAATTTAGGATTTATGGTTGTTTATTTTTTATTTTATTTCTTAAAATTTGAATAGCCTAAACAGCCAAACCTCCATGACATGGAGTGCGTTACTTGTTATTAACTCACAATGGCATACCTTGTAGCTGTTCAACTCTCTCAGAACATTGTTTTAAACTCATTCGTCTCTAGAAATTTGGAATGACAAAAGACAGAATTCTGAACACTGTAGAAAGGTATTTACTTATCTCTGTCTAAAGTATTATTTATTTAAAGCAAAGTCATGCAACTAGAATGTGGAAAAAGTTATCTTCGTAGACAGATGAATTGTTCTTTTATAATAGAAGACATTGAAATTTGAGAAAACTTCCTCAATATCTGTAAGCACTGACAACAGTCTTATTGATTTATCAAGTAGAACATAGATTCAAAATGTTCCAAGAAAAGAGTAAAGTGTAAAATCTTTAACAAACCTTGAAATTTTACTGCACAAACATATTGTCTAGGTGATAGTTCATGTCAGTTATCAACATGTTTTCTTTTTATAGAAATTTTATTACCTATATTCATACCCACTGCTTAACCTTGGGAAAAAAACCATCATGCTTCTCTTTTTAAAAACTGTATATTCTTGACTGACTTATAATTTGATTCAAGTGTACTCATCACTCAATTACTTCTAGATGACTGTCAACATTGTTGGAGTCTATGAAGTGGACAGAAGATAAAATCTCAGACCCCACTTGTCCATAAATATATAAAGTTATGTTATGTTTGTATTCTATAAAGAATGTTACATTTCTGTTTGGAAAGAAGAGCATATGGAGGAAATAGAGAAAAACGGAGTGCAGGATTGATAGCTAAAGACTATAAGATAAATAAAAATAGGAAATGGCTGGGGAAACAACCCTAAGCTTTTCCTGATAACTTCATCTCTGTGCTCATCCACTTGGTATTTTCGAGGGAGGTAATTTCTGACTGCAGTGAGGGAGGGAATTTCTGACTGCAGCGACTGACTGTCCTAAAAGACTACACAGTGTAATAAAGATGCAGTGGTCTGTTCCTTCAGGTCAGAGGTGAACAAAAATTCTCTTAAATATTTTAAGCTTTTTGAGTGGAGAGTCGAAATCACAGATACTATTTTGGTATTTATATAACTATTTAAAATTAACTATTTTAAAATGTAAAAGCATTTTTTTTGCCTTATAAGTCCCATAAAAATAGCTAGTAAGTTGTATTAAACCTTCAAAAGGAGCTGTAACTTCAGAATTGATGCTTTGTATAAATTATACAAATTAGAACACACTAAATTTTTTAATGTTGTTTTTCCCTTCAACACAACTGTTATTTTCCAAAACTCACCATTTTAAAATAAGAACAGGATACCAAGTCTTGAACTTCAAGTAATTTTGTCCATAAGAAGTCTACTCTGATTTAACTAGAGGCAGTGAAGTATAAATCACAAGATGAATGCAGAGCTGAGAGTATGTCGATGTTATCTACAATAATGAGGTGGCAAGGGGTGACCAGAGAATGAGATTTAGTGTCCATGCTTTGATCCTCTGACATGAAATATTGTTAATGGTAGTAGTTGTAGTTTTTAAAAGTTTTGAAAACAATAAATACTGATTCAGTGTTGTAAGACTTCAAAAAGAAATTATCAAAATATCAGAATATGTGCAATTGGAAAGGAGAATGGTGTTTTTGTATCCAGAAATTTGTGGGCACTACATCAGCTGGAGCAAAGCACATTCTCTTCACGACTGCAACATATGGGAACCAAAGACAGTCTTAGACCATCTTTTCCTGTGCTTTTTTTCTTAGAAGAAACAGAACTTAGCAGTAATTTTCCCAATTGGCATTTATTGAATTATGTAGTTTGTCTCAATTAAGGAAATGAAAAAGAACTTGATATTTTTGTGTGAATCCACGTAGGTGGCAAAATATATAAACAAGACAGGAAAAGATGATACACAAGAAAAACACAGCCTTTTCAAGCACATGGGAAGCTATGAAACGTCATATGTTGCAACTTTTGGTGTAATGTGACGGGCCAAACTACTCATATTTTTTAAAAGTCAGCCATCAATGTATTAACCAGTGTCTGCAAGCAGATGTTGGTTTAATCTGTGGTGCTATTTGGTGTGCTCAGGCAAGTGGAGATAGATACTAGCTTTGCAAACAGAAAGTCACTGCTAATATAAAAAATGATTCCTTTCCTCAAATGTTGCTTGACATGTTACATTACACCAGATGATGAAACAGAACGTTAAGTGTGTAATGAGACAAAGACACTACAATGTATAGGAGAACACACTTTTCAGCTTACGTATAAGCCTTCTTTTTAGATACAGGTAGACATTCTAAAATGATGGCAAGATTTTTTTTAATGCAAATCTGCTGCTTGTAAATTCATAATACTGTGAAAATTAAAGAAATTTGAAAACTTTTGAGAATAATAGGAGATGCTTGAGCAATCTTTCACTAGCTTAAACAGACATATGGGATGGCACTACCAGCGGAGAGCCACTTGCTACCTGATACTTGTGCCCAGGGCTTCTTGTTGATAATGACCTCTTAAATTTTGGTGCTGGTGATGATTTCTGAGATTGCATGTAGTTTGTTTAATAATGACATGCATAGTGAGCTTCCATTAAAATATTATAGTTTAGTCTCAATAAATAACATAAAACAGATATTTTGCAAGAACAGACTGTGTATTTGATTTGTATTTTGGTGAAGATTAGTATTTCTGTCTTATTAAGGTGAGAAAAATTAATCAAGAAAGACAGCTGTGACTGGAAAAGTAAAGGCATTTTGGAAACTCACAGATGGGTTGCTGATGAAATCTTTTTGTTTTTAATAGGGTACGTACTTATTCTCTTCCAGTGAATTATTCTTCATACACAGGGACTTGTGATTTTAACTGTGTCAGCATACTGTATAATTAAAGCATCAACATCACTGCATCTGAAAAATTCTAGATAGATTTAGACCTGAAAACAGATAATCATTTACTTTATTCTTTTAAAACACTGTCCAGAAAAGAAATTTCACAAACTTGTTATGGTTAAGTCCTCATCTTTTTTAAGCATTGATTTCCATTTGGTTCCCTGGGAAGCCAATTGAAATTGTGATCGAATGCATGGTTCCCTGTGGAACTAACTAGAAAAAAGAAGAAGACCTGGGGAAAAGGGTGGAGTAGAAGGAGAGGATAGAGAAATGACCTGCGGGTGACAGTGAAGAGTGGGCAATAAAGACGGTGTAGGGGAGAGTAACAGGTAACAGGAGTGGACAGTGCAACGAACTGAGTATCTGTCTGTGTGCCCAAGTTCCTGTGTGGAATACCTAATTCCAATGTGATGGTTCTCTATCAGGGGTGGGGTCTTGGAAGTTGATTGATCATGAGTGTGGTGTCCTTGTGAAAGTGTGAGTGCCCTTGTCATAGGAAGGACAAGAACATCAGCCTGCTCTTTCTGCAGAAGTCTGTAACTGGGAAGAATTCTTACCACAATCTGACCACAAACACAATAGCACCGTGACCTCTAACTTCCAGATTCCAGAAGGATGAGAAATAAATTTCTGTTGTTTTAAGTCGCTTCATCTATTCTTTTGTTCTGGCAGCCATAACTAAGATAGAGAAAGAAAAGTTACAGGTGTGATGCTGTCTCAGTAATAGTTATTCTGTATTTCAGTGAGGTACTGGAACTTTACACTCATTATTCTCTATAATATACTATATAGCTGTTTACAACTTATGAGGCACACTGTATTTTATACATTGCAGCAGTCACTGGGTGCTGCTGCCCCAAGAAGGAGGTCTGCAGTGAGGTGAAGCAATCCTCTTTGTTCTAGGGCACTTTGTAAAGGGCAGTTTCTGGAGAACACTAAGTTATGAAAATGAAGAGGATCGTTTTAACTTCTACTCTAAACTACGCCTATTACAATCAAATGTATACTGCCTTTCGTGGGAGTGCTGAGATGCCATTTTCCATTGTACAAATTGCATATTTCTGTCATGATGCAAAATGAGTTTAATAATGTAAACTGAAAACCAGGTAAACAGTTAGTTTCTAAGTTTTTCTAAACTTTCTTTTGTTTTTCCTGAATACACTGGTTAAATCTAGAAGAAAAGTTATCAACTCTTTATACTGCTGTTGCAAATTATATTTGCAAATTATACCAAAAGGAAGAACTACATAACAGCAGTTGGGAGACAGGTAGAATTTTATTTATGTGGAAGGGCCCAGCTATTGAGTTGCTCAGTATTTCCGCTTGACAGTGAACTGCCAGCAAAGATACCTGAGCACATTTGAGAGCATAGATTAGGATTCAGTTACATATTTTATGTGAAGATAGAGATACTAAACATTTGAAGAAGAATAGGTAATTTATTTATTTTACTTGAATTGAGTAAGAAGAATTATTTGGTAAAATAAGTAGCACTGAATGAGCTCAGTTATATGTTCATCAGGTGACTAAAAGATACTTAATAGGAACCAAATGAAACAAGGGTGATTTGCTGACTCTATCCTTGAGACTATCAACAAACTGACTTCAACCCTAGCATGTTTTGTCAAGCCACAGAATAATCACATAATGAGGGTTTCCACACAAAATTTGATGGAAACATTTCCTTCCTTCCTGCCTGCCTGCTTTCTTTTCTCTTTTCTTCCTTCCTTTGTTCCTTCCTCCGTCCTTCCATTCCTTCTTTCCTTCCTTCCTTTCTTCTATTCTTAATAAAACTAGCAGGAAATATAAGAGCATGGCAACAAGAAATATAAGGAATTTGATAGACCCAAGGAGAAATATATGACTTGTAATTAAATGAAGTCTTCAGAACAGTAGATGATTCTGGTAACAATTTGTGGGAAATATTTCAAATTTCAAGTCACCCTGGATACACTAGAGACACACATAGCTTCCAAATCTATGAATAAGAGTATAAGAAACAAGAGCTTTTCTATTAAAAATATGAGCAAGAGAATGTCTCTATCCTGATCTCTCACTCACTCAGGACTGCCCTCTGCCCTTTTTTGACCACACTGAGTTAGGGAAAATGTTTGTTCAGTTCAGATTCCAGGAAAGCAGCTAACAGCCCCAAATAATTTATCAACAGCCAGGGACTTTCTGTCCCCCCTCCTTCCACTCTTGTCAGCCCTGCCTAGCAACCCTTCAGGCCCTCCCTTCATGATTCTTAAACTAGCCAATTAGGATAGACTGTGAACCTTCAACCCAGCCAATGGGGAAAGAGTTCAGCATTAGGGATAAAAAGAGCCTGCTAAGGTTTCACTGTGCACCTGCCCCCTCATCGCCTCATGCTAGGGTGTGTCTGTGCTCTTCTGCAGAAGTAAAATGCCTCCTCGACATTCCTTGGTGTCAGAGGCTTTACTGTCTGCACTGACATATTGAGTCAGGGGGGTGTATTCCCAACAGAACAAATATTAAAGTTCTCTCTCTCTCTCTCTCTCTCTCTCTCTGTCTCTCTCTCTCTCTCTGTCTCTCTCTCTCTCTGTCTCTCTCTTTCTTAAGGATCCAGGAAAGTTTTACCAGTTCATGTTTTCAATTACTGTATCACATACTGCCCTGAGTACTACAAAGTTGTTGACAACAGTTCCTAGAAGCACCAGTGTTTTGAGGGAATCTTCCAGTGTTAAAGATAAATAAACCAGAATTATAAAACTTGATCCATCAAGTTATAGGGCATTTTGCTGTGAAGGAATAAAAGATGCTTTAAATCTGGCTAGGTGAATAAACACCTTTTAAAAATGATACCTTTCAAGAGACTAAATGGATGTAAATAGTAGGTTGAAGGAACAACACTAGCATAGTTTCATGTTATTGAACTTGTTCTGTATGTATGTATGTATGTATTTATTTATTTATTTATTTATTAGTTTTTAGTTTGAGATAAGTCTATGAGGCTTTTAACAAGAACTTGCAGAGGTTGTGCTTTCTACCTTTCTGCTTCCAGAGTAGTCTGATAGTGTTTGTGTGGACTCTCTTTCATTCTATAGGCTGGAAAATAATTGTTGAACTTTTGTCGGAGGACCACCCTTGTAACACATCCAGCCACAAGTGTAAGTTATGTGAATCTTGTGCAACAGAGTGAACTGATCCTCTTCTACCTGTGGAAATTGCCTACTCTCAGGGGTAGCAAGCATTTTTGACCCAACGTTTATTGTGTTGTTTGTTGCCCTTTGAATTCATAAATATATGTCTGTACACAAAAGATGCAAATATTTAAAAATGCTTGGTGCCAAAAGGGCTAATAAGCAATACGATTTGTTAAAATTATAAACAAATACTAAAAGTATGTAATTCTTTCCTGTAAATGCATGTATTACAGAATGTGTAGATAATTGTTTTCTCATTATTTTTGTGTTAACAAACTGCATCCTTCAAATTCTGAGATAAAAAAACTGAAATCTCTCTTTTTCCTTACTGTTCCGTCTTTGTCTAGCCTCAGGTCTTAGAATTTGAGAAGTTGAATTGAATCATTAGGTTTTTTGTTGATTTGGACTAAAGAAAAAACCTAATTGCACATTTTGGGCAAGATTTTAAATAAATAACATCTGCTGTCTTAGCCATGGATGATTTAATTTTTTAACACGTGCTTCCAACCTTTAATTTTCTGCAAAGCAGCCACATCAATTATTAATTTATCTATATTTCCTCAAAGCCAGTAAGACTTAAGGTCCTTCATAAATATTTAAGAATACTGCTGCAAAATAAACAAAAACTTTTACTTAACTTTTAATTGCAAATTTGAGTGCTAAAGCAACAGAGCCAAGACAAACATGTTTTAAAGACAAAAAGAAATAAAAAAGTGGGCACTAAAAGAGGGAGTCTAGACTTCTGTCATAACTTCTGTGGTGTGTTTTATAATGTGTGTATCATTTTCTGCATATTGAACTAATGCAATAAGTGGACATGACCAAGCAGTACCATGATAGTACCTTATTTGTGACAGCTGACCCATGGTAGAATCTTATTTGTGGTAGTTCTCTTTTCTCTTTCTTTCTCACATATATAACTCCAAACATGCCATTTACTCTTTGCCATTAATATAGACTGAGTTATCAAGATAATACATGAATATGTAAAAATAGCTTGTGTGTAATTAAAATATAAAGGAAATAGTTCTAGCTTTCCATTTTTATCACTTTTAAGGTTTCTGAGATGAATGCTGTTAGGGGTCGAATTTTCTTCCCTCAAAACAGATCTCAAAGGTCCTGTGTTGCCTACAATGTGACCTTATTTGGAAATGGGGTCTTTGTTGACATAATCAAGTCAAAATGTGGTTGCACTGAATTAGAGTGAGGCCTAGCTCAATGTGACTAATGACCTTGTAGGAAGAGGAGGTAGGCCACACAGAGAAGCACAGAGACTCACACCTAGATTTCAAATATTTAGCCTCCAGAGCTGTAAGAGAATGAATTCTTATTGTTTCAAGACATCTTCGATGTGATGATTTTTTTTTTTTACGGCAGCCAGAAGGAGGTATAAGCGCATCCATTCCTATTTTAAAAAGTTATTATGTGAATCATATACATATATGTGTATAATTATAAAGCAAATATAATTATAATTATAAAGCAAATATAAATATAAATGTAATTATTACACATACAGATGTATGTGTAATAATTGTAAAGCAAATATCCATCTGACCACCATCCAGGTCAAAAACAAGATAGTGCTGTGTCCTTTGAATGTCCCTGTTATCTCCTCCTTACCAAGCATCTGACTTACCCTATTGCCTGATGATCATTGGGTAGCTTTTCTTTATAGTTCTATCTCTTATATAATCATATTATAATCAATATGGTTTCATTTTCTCATTGGCAAATAATTAAACAAAGATATATTTAGAAGAATCTACAGGATGAAAAGGCATTTTAAAACTCCACTGAGGCACATTCATGAGTGTTATGGTTCGTGTCTAGATGTCCCCCAAAGCCTCACGTGATCATAGGACGTCTTCAGACGTGGCAGGATCTAGAGTGTGTGATGCTGGGATCAAGCGTGTGTGGTTACTACATCAGTCCATTGCTTGGTCTGGCATATTTCTGAGTAGGATTGAGGGTGCCCCACCCTGGGCGTGAGTGCCTGGATAGAATAGGAGGGACAGAAAGAAGGCCATTGATTTGCTTGTCTTGCACTATCTCCTGCCTGCTTTCCCACGCCCCTTTGCTCTGCCAACCTACCTTATCTTCCAGTTCTCCACTCTGCAGGAAAATTACACAAATCTGCCTCTCCCTATCATCCTTCTTCCTATCCTTTGGTCCTTAGCTCAGATGTTGACTATACAGCCCTCAAAAAGTTATTCCTACATTTTTTCAATCTCACCCCCTAAAAAAATCTAAATTTAGTTCTAGTAATTTAACAACAGAATGTGTCTTCATTTTGTGCCCTTTTCTCAGTCTGTGGCAATAAGGATATAGAAACTATAAAATGTACAAAAATGTTTAAAATCTGGTAAAGCTTGAGATAAATTACAGAAGTTTCTATAAATGATAAAGCAAGGGGTCAAAGCCAGGATAGAGAACACATAAGCTAGTACTTCAGCAGCTGGAAGACACGGGGATGTTGTTCCATGGAAGTTTTCACCCCTCACACAGGGAACAGAACTCCCTCGGACCTATACAAGTCAGGCTTGCTGTAAGGCCCTGCATGAAAGCCCAAGTATCTGGAAAGGTTGCATCGAGTGAAATGATATTGCAAATAGACTTCAGTTCAGGGAATCCACCAGGGAAGCTCATCTCCTCCAGAGTCAAGCAAGGTGCAGAAGAGTAGACACCATGGTGGTGGAGTCTAACAGAAGTTCTAGCCAGAAGCCTGTGCTAGGCTCCATGTGAAATTTAAATTTAGACTCTTACTATTGTGTGGAAATTTCAAGTTGAAAAATTAACACAGGAAACTACTACAACTGAGAAAACCTGTGAAGCTCTAAGCAATGACCACATGGGAATATTTCTATAATTCAGGGCAAAATTCTCACCAGACTTGAAAACAAATTGAGAGTGAGTATGCAATTAAAATACGACTTATCACACAAGGGTTACCTGTCATAAACAGTCAGAAGACAAAACAATGACATTAACATTCTCAGGAACTTAAATTTATAAAAGTTGGGGAATCACTATATTAAAATATTATTATTATTATTTTTTTTTGCTGCACCAGGGATCAAACTCACAGCCTCATGCCTGCCAAACAAGCGCTTAAGCCACTGAGCCAAACTCTCAGCCCTAGTTTTTTAAGGCAGGGTTGCACTATGTAGCTCAGGCTGGCCTTGTGCTGGCGTTGTAGCCCAAACCGGCCTCAAACTCACAGCGTTCCACCTGAGGCCTCCCGAGTGCTGGGATTAAAGGTGTGCACCACCATGCCCGGCTAAAATATTATTAAATGAACTAGAAGCATTGAAGAAAGAAGACAGCACATGTTTTTAAAAAGGTGCATTTGAAAAAGAATCCATTCTCATTAATGCCCAAATTTATAGCATGTAAACCATATGCAATTCTAATATGAACTTTAGTAATACATTAGTAAAAATAATTCCTATTTTTTAAAATTCTTTGCTCAAACCTTGTTGTATTTGTCATGTTACTAGTTCTGAGACAGTTTTCACCTTGTACTTGATTAAAAGTCAGACTTCTCAATTATAAAATTAAAATTATTTGTAAGAACTAATTAATCCACTTAGAATTTTTTCTGCGCAAAGTGTTCATCCAGTAAGCAAAAGATTTTCAGTCTATAAAAAAGTGCAAATATTCAAGAATTCTTAGTATATCCCTTGGAGAAACTCATTTGATATGTATCTATATCATAAATACGTATACATTTAAATAATAAGAGTGTGTTGTGAGTACACTTCTGTTCATTAATGAAAAATACAAATTGACTGAATTGTATCAACAATTCATATAGAATATGCTTAATTTTTAAATTGTTTTTAAAAATTGACAAGATATACAGATTTATGGAATTCTACTGGATGTTATGATGTATGTGTACATTATATAATGTTCAAATCAGGGTAAACATTTCTGCCAAATTTTGGGATTTCAGGCATTCACCACCACACTCCAGGGTAAACATTTCTACCTTCTCAGACATTTGTCCCTTCTTATGGTAAAGCATTTAAAATTCTTTTTTCAAGCTTTTGTTAAATGCACAGTGTATCAGGATTACTGTAGTTGATCTACTGTGCCATAGCACAGTGCCCCCAACTGTGACTTAGTGCCTGCTGACCAACTCTCCCCCATCTCGCCCTCCCACCCCCAGGATTTCATACACGAGATACCTAAAATGCTAAAGTTTTTTGCCTGGCTAAAGAACTTCTAAGCTTTCTTGACTACAAGCTAAAATGTTGACCTCAAATTCCTTCCTGTTATTTTTCCCTCCAATTATCACTTCTTTTTTTTGTTTTGTTTTGTTTTTATTTTTATGTCTCCTATCATAAAGCATCTCCTGCCTCATCCTTACTCCACTGAATAGTCTAAGACACTGATGGCAAACCTTTTCAATGCTATGGGCAGCCCAGCATGGCATGCGTACCATCATATCACCACCACCGGTCTGTGCACACTCTAGAAAAGGAAACATTAGAAGACAGAGAGCCAATGTGCTTAGTTTGTCCTGTAGACTTCACTGCCTATTTTCAAGCATCAGTCTCCACATTAAGATTATTTTTATTGAATATATTTCTTTAGTCTTCTACCAAGTCGTGTAATAGTGGTGCAATAATAATGCCTCTTTCTTGCACATTTAGGAATAAGACCCACACCGATTCTCTAGTCATCAAAACTGACATCCATCTCCAGGTCCTTCATTGGATCACTTGTCTTTTGGGCTCTGAGTCTGCTTAATACCTCCAGTTTGACTTGTAGAGACCTCAGAAGGCTGTGAGGTTTGGCTCCATTATGATCTGCTTGTGCTAAGCTTTCTTACTGCATGTGTGGACATCACAGCTGAGAGGTGGAAACCATGGAAGCAAGATTCAGAGCCCTAAGAGTATTAGAGACGATGCAGGTTTACAGAGTGGAAATTTAACCCAGGTGGGCAAAGGTAAAGCACCACTTACTCTTTGTTCATTTAGGTATTAAATCAAGAGACGCTGAGGCAAATTTCCTCTCTTTACAACTCTATGTTTTAGTGATTATATGAATCAGTGAACAAATACTGAGATTGATTTTCAAATGTTGAAAGAAAGAATATGTTTAGAAGTAAGTCAAGTGACCAAGTTTGAAAATGACCTGGAAAAAATTGTATCTGTCTCTTCATTTTATGCTTTCCTCTCTCTGCACACCTCTTTTTTTTTTTAATTTCCCCGTGAATTTTTCTTTGTCTTTCTTTTCTTTCAATATTTTCCTTTACAGGAAAATATTAACTGAATGAAACAAGCTATGTTTTAACATGATAATTTGGGATTTTGTGCTGTTTTTTTTTTTTTTTGCTATGAAAACTTTCAAGTTAATTTAGCTTGCAAATAAAGATTAAATTATCTTAATTTCTTGATAGTCAGCAAAATAACTGATCTATGAAATTTTCAGTTGCCTTCAGTATAATTTCCTTACACTGATGAACAAAGGTACTAAATCTTGCAGTTAGTATATTAGTTTATGTAGTACAGTTTCAATTTCATAAAAAATGAAAAGCAAGTGGGCCAGTGGATGTCTACATAGCAAAATAAGAATATATTTTGAAAACATTTTCAAAGTTGATTACAGAAAATACTTGTGAAATTTGTACAACTGCATGATAGATAGCTTCCAAAATCAGGATATCTCTCTATCATAATGGTGATATTGTAAGAAACTTAATATGTTATTAATGATTGCCAAATTTTCTAATTTAATGAGACCAGAATGACACCAACAATTAATTAATTGTTCCTTTAAAAAAATTAAAACAGTTTTTTTTTCCTGTCAAATAACTAAAACTCCATGTCTGTGGATATATTTTATGAGGATGAAAAGATCAGTTCTTTTTAAAATTCTTTGTGCCTCTTCTTTATATCTTGATCTGCTGATTTTAAAATCCAAGTGGGTTCTGAATCTGAAGTTGAAAAATAAAATTCTTGGAAATCCATACTTTGTAAATCATGTCAACAAATGTAGGTGACTACAGGTCATACCCAAATGTCCACAGCTCCTCATGAGTTACTCCTTAACCTGCCCTTTATACAGATCAAGGAGCTTATGCATTCTAGATGTTTGTTTGAATTTGCTTTCTCCTGTTACATGAGAATTGTGCACAATGGAGAGGTGTAACACAATGAGGTTTCTAGTCTCATAAAATGCCCATGTGTAAGTAAATATTTGCTGATGAATTGAAAGAAAAGGTAGACTTGACCTTTAACATGAGATTCTGATTGAAACCAATTCTGAAATCCAACCCATCCCTGTGTTTTATCTTTACTACCTATGTAAATTTTTTAAATTCTGCAGTCTTTAAGCCATTTATAATGTATTTATACTCCTGTTTCATGTTTAAATATCTGTATCTCATCATATTTAGATATTGAAAATAAATCCTCAGTGATTCTTCTATGTTATATAAGACTAAAGTGTAAACAAGCAAACCTCAGAAGACGCACGCTGCAGGAAAGGTGTGAATAAAAAGATATACAAAGCACTATACATTAGAAATAGCTTTTCCTATATATCTTCTTGCTTTCATGTAGTTCTAAATTTTTTGTTTGTGATTTTATAAAACAATAAATAGCCAGTGTGCTTTCTATTTTCTAGTTTAATTGCACCATAGGCTTTGCTACAAAAAAATAATCTTGGGGAAGGAATACTTCAGACTTGTTCTAATCTCTTTTTATTTTCCCTCTGTGTAAATGCAAATCATAACCCAGCAAATACTACAAAATGATTTATTTAACTTCATTATAATACATTCACTAAATACTATAGTATTTTTAGCACCCCATCATTATTTCTACAACAAGGTTTGTTAATCAATGATATTACTGGTTATATTTTCTAATCAAATTTTTATTTACTTTCCTGGCAAACCTTCAATCCACTTCTCTTCCATTCAGAAATGACAGCTATGACAAAGAACAAAGTTCTTCCCGGGACCGTGTGGAGATAGGAAGGCGTGTTTGTTCACACGTCTCCGTTTTGTAACTTTCCACATTTCTTTAAAATCAATTCCCTTCTGGGAATGATGAAAAAATATGAGGAAACTGAGTTGCCATTTAGGCTCTGCCCTTCTGTCAACAGCACCATGTCAGATAAAGCAAAGCTTCTATGTATACATGGATTCAATAGTACTTTGTCAATTTTAGCCTGCACAATTAGTGTAACAAACACACAATTACCCTTTTGTTAACAGCCCCATGCTGTGGATACAAAGGCGAATAAGGCAACTGCTCTGCTCTCCAGGAGCTCACAGTGTAGTGGGGGGTCCCCTAAAAGGTACCTTGTCGATCATAAGATAGCTAAATAGGTAGTTTCAGCGATGGGAAAACCAGACAGTTCTGGAGTGGCAGTGCTTCTTGTTGGGCAAAAGTATCCGAGGAAACTGACTCAAGACAGTGACGTTTCTGTATCCACGTGGAGGCTGAGGAGTTCACAGAGCAGGAAAAGGCACGGAAAGGCATTCAGCTGGGAAAATCAGAGGACGTAGGGTAACTGTGAAGGGACCGAGCTAGAATTTATGTGGCTCCTTCACGTGCAGACTCCTACCATGGCTCTGGAGCAAAGACTGTATTTGTCACTTATTTTTCAAAAGCGTCCCTTTCAAAATTGTGTGAGTTTCAATTCATGAAAGTTGGATCCATCCTTGAGAATACATGGAAAGAAAGGAAGGTGTGTTTCATAAAAACACGGCTGTGCCAGTGGGCAGAGCTAGGACGTGAAGCAGGTAATTGACATGCCTGAGTTTTAGAAAACCAAAATTTCATTCTTCAAAGCAAATGTTGGAACTGAATTATCCAATTATTGCTACCGTCCATAGTGGCCTGCTGAGGAAGCAGCCAGGCAGGGCTGGCGAAGCTAAGAAAGTGGATTCAGTTCACCAGGTCTTCAAACTTTGTTCCTTCATAAGACAGCAGCTGGATGTTGAATGTCTAATTTAGATATTATTTCTGTGCTATCCACTGCAAACACCATTTGTTCATTCTTCTGATACTTTTTGAATGCTTTTTTAAAAATCTCTACTCAATTTTCCTATTGTATGTACAGTGCTTTGGCTTCTCTATTAATGTTTGAATGCTGAAAAGAGGCATAGGTTACGGAAAGATACCCTGTATTTCATTCTTTAAGGAGGTATACCCTGATTGATTTTCTTTCTGTTTCTTTGATCAAAAAAATTTCTTTCCTCCCACACCATACTCTGTCTTCATCAAAGTTATGATTACAACTGAACTCAAATGACTTCCTCAGTGACATTTTTTAACTTTATCCCAAAATGATATTTATTTGCCCTTCTATTTCTTTCAACCCTTTTGTTATCAAGCATTTAAGATCTTTGTTTATGTGTTTAAGTATAACTGCCCAGCTATTTCATAGTTGCATATTTTTTCTTTTCCATTTAATAGGTAATTCTGCAATCTATCTTTTCTTCTCTGTTGTCTAGCAAAATGCTTAATGCCTTTTAAGTGATATTTAGGTGGAAGAATTTGAATACTGGGAGTATGGGAAGGATGAGTTTATCCAACAGGCTAAAGTTCAGATAATATTTCACTTTTATTGTAAACAGCAACATCAGAGGAAATGGCACTGTAGACCACATGGGCCAGATAAATGACATAAAAGAGCTGTGAGCATCTGTCTTAGGTACTTTTCTTTCATTGCTGAGACAAAATACGCAAGTCCAAAGTTAAAGGGAGGCAAGATTTATTTTGCTCACAGTTTGTAGAGGTTTTAGTCCATAATCGGTTGGCTCCAAGGTAGAGTAGCATGGTAGAGAGGCAACAATTCATGGCAGCAGAAGACAACAAAAGCAACTACAGTAAAAGGATGGAGGAAGTTGCTTTTCCTCCTTGATAGTGTATGCTGTTTACCCATCCTAGGCTGAGTATAGCACTCACAACCACTAATCCCAGCAATAGACAATGAACCAATCACTAACTCTAGATTCAACCACCACCAAAATGCCTATCCCCTTGATCACATGAAGCTTTGGAGGGGCATCCAGACACAAATCATAACAGCATCCAAATTAGATTGTATGGGAATCACTTAATTTTTTTGTGCTTCAACTTTGCTATATATATTATGGTTTCTATCACAGTCCAGATAGCTTCAAAAATCCAGTAGGAAAATTCTAATGTTAGTTTTACTTAGTTGAAGTTTTAGGATTGCCTGACTACTGTGATTCTTTTGGATCTTTTTTCCCATCTCTTTCATCCTACCTTAACTACCAAATGCATATCCAGGTAGCCAAACTGACCTGTTATTTTCCCTTTGAAAGAGTATACTTGTTTATGATTCTATTTAACTGTAACCCTAAATTACTATATAAACTATTTCATCTCAATTTTTTATGGTCAAGATACTGAGATATTCAAGTAAATTTTCTTGCTCCTATTTTAGATTGAGAGTGGCATTAGTAAGATCCTTGCCCTGCGAAGTCTTCTTTCTCGTAACAATTTTAGAGATTTCAAGTCCTTTGTCTTCTCTTCGAAAAAGCTGTTTGCAATGTTGAAGCAATAAAAAACGTGTCCTTAAATGATTCAAGGGAGATCAAAGATCCAGAAAAGAGTTATTGATTTAGAGAAAGTCAGAAAAAATGTTTTTTTAAATTAAATTACATTTCCTTCGTAAACCATTTAAAAAATCTAATCTTTGTTTACAATGAAAGGCAAGTTGCAATATAAATTCCATCAGCTTTTGCTTTGCTTCCCTTCAGTTAAAGTATCTGTTCATAGACCCTAAGTATGCTGTTCAATGGCACAGATAACAGGGGGAGGGAGGGAGGAGTGAGGGAGAGAGAGAAACTTTAAAAGATGAATACTTATGGGTAGCTTGGTTGTGAGAGGGAGGATATTTATAAAGGAAAAATTGATAATGTGATAATCTGTTAATGTACTGCTTTGACACAACTCACAATCCTATTATTTTTCTACCATGTGTGAATCATCACAGTCTTACTTCAGTCTCAAGGTTGGCTGTAGGACACATGCTTTGAGCTGATGTCACACAGGAGATAGCTTTCTCTCACTGTGGCTCCCTGTGGGCACCTTGCAGGGAGTTTGTTTATTCCTCTACTACAAGGCTTATTATTACAAAGCTGGCCAAAAGTAGTGCCCACATTGTGCTTTATGCCATCAAATACTAGAAGTTTCCATACCTACAGGTGGAATCTCAGAACAGTGGAATCAATATCTATATACAGGAATAGAAATTAAAATGGATTTGGGCTTGGATCATAATATAACGAGGTAGCTTTTGTTCCAAGGTTTGGCAACTGAATGCAGTTATGAGTATGTCAAAGAGAAGGTAAAAATATGTCTAAGTTTTTATATTGGGTTTGTCCTGGAAAAATTGAAGAGAGTTGATTTACCATTTTCTCCCATGATTTTGTAAGAGGAAAAAGGTATTCTTAGTTGAAATGCCAGTAACCTTTCACAGGAATTATGCATGCAGCTGTGCTAATGGTGCCGGGGTGGGACAATCTGTTTTAGTAAAGAAGAGCCCTCTGGGCTACAGGGTAACTAGTTTAAAAGCTTTTCAGTAGGATGAATTTGATACAAGACTTTAAAATGCTCTCCAGGTATTTAAGCATCGTGAGAAGGTGGGCTCTTCGGTGTGTGCATGGAGGCGGGTGCCATACCAGCTGCTGCAGCCTGCGACACTCTCACCTGCTCAATGCCTGTCCTGCTTTCTGGCCAGTTTGGCTCCATGTCAACTGGCAACTTTTTCCCTCTTAGTGCTTCTGAGTCTGTATAAAGCTAGTTGTTTTAGAAATTCATATGCTTTTTTTTGTTTTACTGCTTCATTTTTCTCATCTTTTGACCACCTGAATGGGTTGAAATATCCTTAAACATTATCACTAGAATGTTGAAGAATGATTTCACCTGGAGCCTGGAGAATTTCTGTCAGTCATTACTTCCATTGCTAGGAGCCAGGAGGTACTAGTCTTGAGTGAAGCCCATGGAAATGTGTGTCCCGATATAAAAAGGAGGGTTGAGTTATATCTCTGTTGGTGCCAGTGTTGGTAGGGGTGTGTGAATGGGGGAGGATTTTGGAGTGCATTGGTAAAGGCCCTGTTCTTGGAGTCAGAGTTGCTTGTATTCCAGTGTCAGCTCTGTGTCTTCCTTGCAGGTTTACTTAACTCCCTCAAGTTCCAGTGCCCTTATCTGTAACTTGGAGAATCAAACTTAAACCTACGTTATGGTATTCTGATGATCCAGTTAATATTCTACACGAAGTGGCTACTACAGAACTTCACAATAAGATCAGAGAACATAGAGAGTTCTCAGTAATGATATTTAAATTGAATAAATCAACAATGATTTTACTTCTGAACTTTTCATTATGCAATTGAATTACCTTTGTGTTGAACTTAATTTTCTTCAATTTTCTATTATATTTTATTTTAAGGGAAGGTTTGCTTTCATAAGTTGATATGAACTGAAATTTCTTACAAAATAAAAGAAAAATATTTGACTGATTTCTGGTATTACAGAGGTAGGGAAAGTTAACTTGCTTGAGCCAGTGAATAGTTATAGCATCAATTTATAAATAACCTCTTCGAGCTTGCAACCAGATGCAGCTTAGTTTTGTTTACTACTCACTGATAGGGCTTTGATATGATTCTGTAAGCAACTGATTTTTGATGGCCTCTGATGGTATTAATTTGTATTTGCAGTTGTTCCTTAGTACCAGCATCACCATTTGCGCTCCACCCCAGTGCAGGAATAAGAAACAACACAGCCTGGAACCCCTACATTTATAGTAGGGCTCATGGTCCCCTAGGAACCTAATGCTGCCAGTGTTAATCAGTTCAGGTGGTAATGCAAGCCATGGTGGACAGCTATAAATGCAGGTGAAATTTAAATTGCCTGCCCACCTGCTTGACACTTATCTCCTGCCCAGTACCTACCAACAGGCCACAGTCCAGGAGTTGATGAGTTCATATTCATATGTGACTGTGCTGTTTGGAAGTAGCCAGAAGAAGTAGGCCACTGGGTTTTAACCTGGAAGGGTAGATGCTTGCCTCTGACTCCCTACTTCATTCTGCTTACTGGCCTTCATGGCATGATCAGGTTTCCTTCATTACGCCCTTGCACGATGGCATTTCTACCTTAGAGTCTGCTGACCACAGATGGAGCCCACTAGAAACCGTGAGCCAAAGTAAACCTCTTCTCTTTAAAGTTGCAAATGTCAGATCTTGTATCCCAGTTATGAGAAAGCTGATTAATACAGAAAATTGGTAGAAGGAATGCCATTGCCTTAAATGTACCACATGGTTCTGGAGCCTGTGGGACTGGTTTGTGAGGGAAATTTGGAAAAGTCTGGAGCAGAGGGCTGGAGAAGTGCTGTGCTGCTGGAAGCCGTGTCAGGGCTCGGAAGACCAGAATCTCAGCAGAAATGTGGACAGTAAAGGCCAGGCTCAGGAGCTTTCAGCTGGAACCAGGAATCCACTGACAGAAAATGTGTGTTTTTCTGGGAGGAATTTTGTCTCTATTTTGACCATATCCTGAGATTTTGTGGGAGTCTTTGCAACTAAGGTCAGCAGATAACTAACCTGGAAAAGAAAATTTCCTGTCAGCGTAACATTCAGGCTATGGAATGAATGTTCTGGGCTGTTTTTAGGCAGATTTACAATGAGAAGCTGGGACAAAAAGGAGAACTGAATGATTTGAAAAGTTTAGTTTTGCTAGGAAGGAAGCACCTGCAAAGTTGGGACAAAAGAGAGTATGGTTGCTGAAAAGAAGCAAAGTGCTTTGTACAAGAACAAGAAGAAAGAGACCTTGCTTGGAAATGAGCAAGACCCTAATCACAATAGACTCAGGGGTGTAAACTGTCAGTCTTGCATTTGCGAAGAGAGTTCCTGTGCTGCTTGTTCACTCAGGGATCCCTAGGTAAGCGTATCCTCAAGTTCAGCCATCCAGGCACTCAGAGAGTAATATAACCATGGTCCGAGAGGACTGGATGCTGCTCAAGGTGGCAGTTGACGTTAGCGTTATCCACATGGGGCTGGTTTTTCAGACACGCACAAGGCCAGTTATAGGATGACAGACACTTGCACCTTGATTTCAAAAGAAGGCCTTGAAATCCAGGCAAAAATGTGTGACAGGGTTACAATGCCTGAAGGAAGTCCTTGAGAGAGCAGTGAATAAATCTGTGAGAGTAAAGCCAAAGATGCAGTGGAGACTCCAGGAAGTTAAAATGCCGGGAACATGGAATGTCTGCTGAGGAAAACCGTAAGTCATGAGAACAGTCAGCCTAAGAGAGAGGTGACATAGGCAGCAAGCCACGTGCCCAAGCCTTTTGGAGACAATATCTCACCACAGCCTGCTTTGCTGGCTGGACAGGGAACTACAGGATTTGGTGTTTACCCTGGATTTCTGTCTTGTTTCGGTCCGGTTTCTTTCTATTTCCCTTTTCCCTTTTGAAAAGGAGTGTTTATTCAGTGCCATTGCAAGTTGAAAGTATTTAAGTTTCTTTTTGATTTTTATGGGGTCTATCAATTAAGAGTTTGCCTTGAACATCAGAGAAGACTTTGAACTTTGACTTCTTAGCAGTGCCAGAACCACTAAGAAGACTTTAGCGATGCTTAGTAATAGACTAAATGTATTTTGCAGTGAGATGGACATGAGCCTCTTGTGGGCAGGGAAGGATTGTTACAATTTAAATCCAAAATGTCAAGATTCGTGTTCGGGGGTGGGGCTTTTGGGTGACCAGGTCACATGTGGGCTTCACCCATCAGGTCATGAGTCTTAGGCAACTGTGCTGCTCCAAGGTGGGACAGGTTGCTGAGAGTGTCACCTTGAAGATTGTATTCTTGTTTCCAGCTCCTCCCTCCCTGCTCTGCTTGCTGGCTACCAGGGTGTGGACCACTTTTCTCCTCCAGCCCTTTTGCTGTTTCTGCCTAGGAGCCTGACCACCATGGTCTGAACTCACAGAAAACGTGAGCCAAATTAAGCCTCTCTCCTTAAAAACAAAATTTGCTCTCCCTTGAACTGGAATATTCTAGAGGAAAGAGTTAGCCATGCTGGAGGAAATATCAGAAACCATGAAGGTCAGAAATGGAGTACAGAGTAGGAGGAAGATGTGAAAGAGAAAAGAGAAGATTTCTATATCCAGGTGTAGATATCAGACGTATTACACGATTCATCAGAAGTACTCTTTTTTCCTTCCTGAGGCTGCAGGAAAGCGTGGTGATAGTCATTCTTTCAGCAAACCTGCATCAAGTGTAGCTAACCATGTGGCAAGTGCTGTCAGTGGCTGTTTGGAGGTCTGTGCTGTGTGAAAGGTACAAGGGCGATCTATGATCCCTGTACACAAGGAAGCCGAGTTTGTGCTTTCATCAGTTACAGATGAGTGTAAGTCTAAGCACGTCCATAATTTTGTTAGGAGAGAATGAGGTACTGACAAATGACTCTTTATTTATTTATTTACTTAGTTTTTGGTACTGGGGATCAAACTCACAACCTCACACCTGTGCAGGCAGGTGCTTACATCACTGAGCTAAATCCCTGGCCCTATTTCTTGAGACAGGGTCTCCCTATACAGGTTCAGGCTGGCCTTGAACTCACTTTGCAGCCCAGGGTGGTCTCAAACTCACAACAATCCTCCTGCCTCAGCCTCTGGGAGTGCTAGGATTAAAGGTGTGCACCACCATGCCCAGCTCCAACAAATGATTGTATTTTACCAATAGGAATAAGTAATAACAGTGGCCAAAATCACTCTTTAAAATATGAATTGAGTGATTTTAGACCACCAATTACCAAAACACATTGTAGAGTCATAATTATTCAAACAATTTGGTAATGTTGTGAAAATAAGATGAACTAAAAAAACAAGAGCTATCTGACAGACTTATCAGAAAGGTCTGGCTTTGCTTTCTGAAGAGGCTATGGTGGTGCTGTGCCTGTGAAAGAAAGGTCCCAAAGCTACATGGCTGTAATTTAAGAAACAAAGGTCTCTGCATTAAGAAATCCCACTCTGATGTTAATCAGTGAGTATTTCTTAGAATTTAAAAGAAAGCTTTTGAATATGTAGAGGTAGGTACATTTTTTTTTCTTTAAATGTTTGTATTGTGTTAGGGCCGGGGATTTAGCTCAGCGGTGCCAGAGCTTGCCTGGCAAGTGCAAGGTTATGAGTTCGATACCTGGTACCAAAACAAACAAACAAACAAACAAACAAAAAACAAACCCCAGTTATTCCAATGTATGTATTGTGCCAAAAATTTCATTGGACACCCTATCCTAAATTGTCACTCATTAAGTGAAGCATTTCTTTATAAACTTTATCAGGACATTGATTTTGCTTTTGATGGAGTCATTGTTTTAAAATGTGGTAGCTAATATTTTATGACAAAAATAAAACATTGACACATTATAAAATATGCAGTTTATAAATGACAAGCTTGTGGGCAACAAGAGAGGATCACATTAGCATCACTTGTGACCTACCCACTGCCAGAACCAGAGCCAACGAGAGACACAAGATGATTGAATTTACAGGGATACCTACTTCTGGATACAGGTAATATCTCAGAACAATGTGGTCGTTGACTTTGTGTTCCACCTGAATGTCTGGGTAGCTGTGTTCAAAACTGCTTATCTTCTGGATGCAGTGGTGTATGCCTGTGCCTGACCTATCTGGAAGCTGAGATAGGAGAATAGCTTGATCCCAGACTGGGAGGCCGGTCTGGGAAACAGCAAGAACCTAACACAGAATAGAATGGAATGGAATAAAATGGAATAGAATAACTTATCTTTTTTGTTCCTATTCAATCTCATAAGCCCCTATGTTATAATTATGATGAGTAATTGTAAGTAGTTTATCGATTGGCCAATATTTCACTGTTACTCTGGAAAAATATTTTTAAAAAATTTAAATCTTTTTAGTCCTTTAGTTCTAGACATATTAAAATACAAAAAGTGAAAAACATATTAAGAGCTCATTTATGCACTGAGTACCAAGTCTCCAGAAAAAATCAGTCCAGAGCACTCTTGCATTTCCAAATATAGACCTCTTTGCTTCTAATCCCATTAGTTAGTGTCTAAAAACAACTTCTGAGAACTAAGAGAATAAATCTCCTCTCAGAATTTTTTGCTTGCTTGGAGTTTACCTTGACACTCAGAGCCAAGTTTCACTTGGACTTTTATAAATCCTTGAACTGTAGAGATTTTAGGGAGGGGATTGTCGTGTTTCAGTTGTACGCAGGATGGTTGTATCAAGTTAAATAGGCTTAGGATATTTCCATTTGGAAAGTAAGTTTGATTTAAGTAGATATTTGTGTGTCAGGCTGCCAAGGGGTAAATCATGATGGTTAAGCTTAATTGTATCCGTTTAATTGGTTTGGGAGTCACATAGGGGATTAGCGGAACACACTTCTGTGTGTGTCTGGGTAGGTAATAGAGGCATGGATTTGGGTACTCTGTATGTTCCCTGGCTCCTTCCTTGCTCTCTGATACTCTTCCACTCTGTTCCCAGCTGCCATGTGGTAAACATCCTCACCATACCCTTCAACAATGAAGTCTCCACTTTGGAGCCATCCAACCATGGACTGAATCCTCTGAAACTGAGCCAGATTAAACCTCTGATAAATTGTGCCTGATACCCAAATCTTAAATTATTCCTATGTAGATGTGGAAAAGGTTAAGCTAGAGAGAGAGACAGAAAGAGAGAGAGAGAGAGAGAGAGAGAGAGAGAGAGAGA